>BSSO01000630.1:0-30581 GCA_030267885.1 Mesembryanthemum crystallinum
AAAAAAAAAGGTGAAATCCGTGTGAGGATCGGGATATTGAACCCGACGTGAATCGAACACGCAACCTTCTGATCTGGAGTCAGACGCGCTACCATTGCGCCACGGATCCTCGTTGGTGTCTACTTTTGCATTACAATATCTATAACGGTCATTTTTAATGCAGATCAGAGAGTGATAAACATACATACATACCAAAAAAGTTAAGAATGTATAAAAAAAAAAAAAAAAAAAACACCGCAAAAAAGAGAAGAAAGTACCACATGTCTCAAAAAGAGAGTGTAATATTGACTGAGGTTGCCACTTGGCACTCAAAGAGTGCCTTTAAACACAGATGTTGTCATCAAGTAATGACAGACAAAGTTGCAAAGTAGGAGTACTCATTTTTGCAGAGCTACGTGTCCCACTACTTTTTACTAGTATTCTGCCGCTCCCTCTATTCAGCATTCACCTCTTTACAAATTCTACACACACCACCTCAACATTGCTTTTTCATAAAACTCTTTTGATGTGCTGTTGTTGTTTATATTAAGTGTATGTTGAAGACATAAAGAGATCAGTGAAAGTTTTGTGCTGAAAAAACCCTTGAGCTTATTCTCTGTTTGATTTCTGATCTTCTTCTCTGGATTATTCTCCAACAACTTGGGAACATAATGAAGGTAATGAGCTCATTTTCGAGGACCTTGTTTTGCATGTATCATAGTTTTCATATGTTATTGTTTTGGGTTTTTGGAAATTTTATGGGTGATAATGATGATGGTTCCTCTGTATGCCCTGTTTTTACTGCTCGTTGGTTATGTTACTCGGACTCGGCTACAAGTGTCGAACCGTAAAAGTTTAATCATTTTAGCTGAAAATGAAGTAAATGAAGTGTTGAGTGTCTATAACCATGGAGTGTCTGAGATTCTGAGACGTGCTTAAAGAAATGAGGAGTAGTTCCACTAACAAGGTGGTCAATTACTACTATGTTCCACTCTTGAAGTTTAAAATGAGAATGATGATCTTATGGAGTGATTGATGTAGGACAATCAAAAAGTATTATTTTTAGTCTAAAATATCACTTTTGTATGAGAAGTATTGCTTTCAATGCAAAAATATCACCTACAACAAAAGAAAACAATCATTTTACTTCTTTTTTGAAGACACTGCTGTAATAGCAGTATATAATAAGACCGTCTTAGTCGTGCAGTTATCACCAAAATAGAGATGACCAAATGAATCAAAAAATACTACTATAAAATAAAATTACAATCATGGTTTAAGAAGAGGGTGCATCATATTTGATTTATGAATTGAAATTCAATGTCCATATGTGACCTGGAGCAAACACCTTATTACCAAAGGTTTTTTTTTTTTTTTTTTTTTCTCGGGACAAGTTTATCATCAAAATAAAGATCAAATGTGTACTTAAGGTTTCAATGAGTTACTAAGGATGTGGATTAATGATAATTAGGTGGAGACGCGGTCGCAGACTCACTCCCATGATCAAGAAGAGAAGATAAAGACAAGGAAGCAGAAGGCGGAGACGAAAGCTGCTGAGCAGACGGAGCAGCAGTCGCCAACCAAGAAGGCGAAGCAGGAGAAAGAGGGCGAGGGCGGCCAGACGAATGGGAAACCAGCGAGTTCCGAAACTGTGAAGGAGTATGAGGACTTTTGTAAGGCCATTAGGGAGAATCTTTCTGTTGATCAGCTGAAGGAGATTCTTCAGCTTAATGGGACAGATTCCTCTGGTTCTGATGATGCTGTTCTGTCCAAATGGTATGTCTTCAAATCCTTACACTTTTGTGTTTTAAGTGGATAGTTTGATCCTGTGTTTACTCGGACTCTTCATTTCACGTCGAGTACTTGTACCTATCTCACATGGAAATGCCAAACGCGAGAAATGTTTTCGGAAAGTAGCTTAGCGAGTGTAACACCTGAAACATGTACCTGTGTTGGACACACTAATTTTGTGTGTTGTATATTTCTGCTAAATTCTCTGAATTCCTAAACAATGTTGTGCAATTGGTGGAGTAATATTGGAAATGTTGGGTGGGACTTCAATGGTGAGCATATGATCAAAAGCGGGCTTGGCCGGAAGTGGGTTTGAGCTGGACATGGCCAGGCTTGGTGGGTTTTTAATAAACAGAAGCTTTTTTGGTCCAAAATTTGATCCCTGACTTGAGAAACTGTACTAATTGCTTGAACAGCCAAGACCTGTTGTTCTACGGGGCGTTACTGGAATGTCCAGCTTGTGGAGGGAGTTTGGAGTTCAATGGAAGTAATTACTCTTGCACCGGCGAGCTAAGTGAATGGTCAACTTGTACCTACAAAACAAGGAACCCTCCCAGGAAGGAGGATACCATCAAGTTGCCAGAATCAGTTCAGAAATCCAAAGTCTCTGATGTAAGTTTAAATCTCAACACTGTTGTGTTGTATACAAAGTTCAGAATTACGGAAGCATTTTCTTAGGATCCCTTCTGTGACTATTGCTTCTTTTCATATGGGATTTTCAGTTGTTAAAGAAGTATGAAGATCCAAAAGGCCGTCACCAGAAGGAGATACCTCCTGCAGACAAGCCTTTCACTGGCATGGTTATTTCTTTGTCAGGCCGACTCACTCGTACACACGTGAGTACATTCTTAACGTAGTAACTATGGCTAGCTAGCTTCGTAACCTTTTTCAATGAGGATAATACAGTGTTCTGTGGATCCTTGTGTAGCAACACTGGAGGAAAGAGATTGAGAGACACGGAGGCAAAGTAGCCAACACAGCTATTGGTAATTCATCTTGCCCTCTGACAAGTCTACATCGTTTCTGGCATTATTAATGATTACATATGTGCAACCGTGTAAATTTTTGCAGGGGTGACATGCTTAGTTGTTTCTCCTATGGAACGTGAGCGGGGTGGCTCATCCAAAGTCACTGAAGCAGTGTTAGTATTAGTCTTGCCTTTTCTGAGGGTATTGTTTGACGGGAGTTTGTCATTGGTATTATATATGGTACTTACAGTAATTTGCTTGGTTGAGCAGAGAAAGAGGCATACCGGTAGTGAGAGAAGCGTGGTTAGCTGACAGCATCATGAAACAAGAACCACTGCCTTTGGAAGCCTATGACTGTGTGTCTGATATATCTGCATATGGTAAAGGAATTCCATGGGACAAACAAGATCCAAGCGAGGAAGCCATAGACTCGCTTACAGCTGAAGTAATTCCATTTCTGACTTCCTTTTTATTAGGATTTTCTGTAACTTGAGGCGGGATTTCTTAGTTTGTTGGCTTGTATTGCAGCTTAAGATGTATGGAAAGAGAGGTGTCTACAAGGGCACCATGCTGCAGCAACAAGGAGGGCAGATACTGGAGAAAGATGGGTTGCTTTACAACTGTGGTTTCTCTCTATGTGACCAAGGACGAGGCGTCAACGAGTAATATATCACTACCAAATGACTTATTAATTTCTTTGATTTTGTGTGGAATAAAACTTGAATATGTATTATCGGTAGGATTGCTATTACACAACTGATAACGGTGCCTGAGACAAAGCTACATCTTTACTACAAGAAGGGAAGGGTGGGTGATGACCCTAGAGCAGAAGAGAGGCTAGAAGAGTGGGACAATGTGGATGATGCTATAAAGGAATTCGCTCGGCTCTTTGAAGAGCTAACAGGAAACGAGTTCTTACCTTGGGAAGTAGACAAGAAGTTCCAGAAGAAACCGAAGAAGTTCCATGTCATCGATATGGTAAAAATATTTTATCTATATATTTTGTTTTGTCATTTGGTTTTTTGGAGAAACTGACTTCTGCTCCTCGTAGGATGACGGGGTTGAAGTGAGGCATGGAGGGCTAGGTATTCGGCAACTAGGGACTGCTTCTCTACATTGTAGATTGGATCCCTTGGTTGCCAACTTTATGAAGGTTTTGTGTAGTCAAGAGATTTATAGGTAAATTAAGATGCACTTGTAATTTCGCTTTGATCACTTGATGTGCCTGTTTTATTTAGTCTTAAAATGATGAATTTTGTACACAGATATGCTTTGATGGAGATGGGTTTGGACATTCCTGACTTACCAGTGGGGATGGTTACGGATCTACATTTAAAAAGATGTAAATAGCTTTTCCCCCTTCCAAGTGATTTTTGAACTTCAAAAGATCTTTATGTTTTTGAGTTGATAATACAAGTAATTGTTTCAGGTGAGGATGCCCTGTTGCAATTCATCGAGACAGTGAAGACGCAGAAAGAGGGAGGGCCGAAGGCAGAGGCTCTGTGGTCTGATTTTAGCTCCAAGTGGTTCACACTCATGCATTCTACCCGACCATGCATCTACAAAGATCTCCAAGAACTAGCTGATCAGGTAAAGCAGGAAGCTTTGAATGCTGATATGTTATTATATAAGTTTCAAAGTTCACTGAAGTTAATTCTGACTAATTTCTTGAATTGTGCAGGCTGCATCTCCCCTTGAGACAATTCGTGACATCACTGTGGCATCGCATCTCATAGGTGACATGACGGGTTCAACCTTGGAGGATCCATTGTCCGAGTGTTACAACAAGCTCGGGTGCAAAATCAGTCCCTTGGAGAAAGAGTCTGATGACTTTAAGATGATCCTTAAGTACTTGGAGAAAACCTATCAACCCATCAGAGTGGGTGACATTGTAAGTAGCTTAGCATCACAATGATATCAAATATATATGTACTCTTTAGAACCTCTTGTAGTCCTCCTTATGTGGTTTGGTTTCGTATTCAGAGCTATGGAGTGTCGGTTGAGAATGTTTTCGCTGTTGATTTGAGTGTTGGACCATCATACGAGGAAATAAAAAAGTTACCAAACAAAGTCTTGTTGTGGTGTGGTAAGATAAGCTTTGCTTCTTGCTCGTGTGTGCACGATTTTTGCTTGATCTAAATTACTTCAGTTCAGTTCTGTAACTTATTTGTCTTAAATATTAGTACTATTCATTCATCATTTGGTTGTGTACCTTTAGTGCATAATACAGTGTTTCCTGATGTTATGCAGGAACCCGAAGCTCAAACCTAATGAGACATTTGCACAAGGGGTTTCTCCCAGCTATCTGTGCCCTTCCCGCTCCAGGCTACATGGTATGGTCTACTATTCAAATCCACCCCGTCAGCTTCATACTTATCTAATTTCCATTCTTATTTTCCTTCCAACAGTTCGGAAAGGCGATTGTGTGTTCGGATACCTCAGCAGAAGCAGCAAGGTACGGGTTCACAGCAGCGGATAGGCCTGAAGGGTTCCTCGTGCTGGCTGTAGCGTCCCTAGGGGACGAGATAATCGAGGTCAAAAGCCCACCAGAGGATACCAAGTCCTTGGAAGAAAAGAAAGTGGGAGTGAAAGGAGTAGGAAGGACTAAAACCGACGAATCCGAGCACTTTGTTTGGAAGGATGACATCAAGGTGCCTTGTGGAAGCTTAGTCCCAGCAGCACCAGAGCATAAAGAGAGCATCCTTGACTTCAACGAATACGCCGTCTACGACCCCAATCAGGTAAAAACATGTACAAGCAAGTTAAAAATTTCAAGACACAAATCAAAGGTTCTTTGCAGTAGTATATGATATTTTGGTTATTTTGCTTTGCAGGTCAAGATAAGCTTCTTAGTGGGGGTTAAATATGAAGAGAAGGATGTAGATATGGATGTTGCAGAATGAAAAAGACTGGAAAACTTTGAAGTAGTAATCTTTTTTGCTGGTTTTTGGGTTCTCTCTTTCTGGATCTGAACAGATGATGATGGGTGGATTGTCTATTTTGCTGTGTAAATATATGTGCATCCTCCCAAAGCCTGTGTAGGTAGTTTTGTGTCTCACGCTTTGCATTGCAAGAGATGTTGAATCATGAATGACACAGTTCATATCTTTTGGTAACTCGAGTATCGTGTCGTGTCGTAAATCTTTGCCTGGTTAGTCATTCAGAATCAGTTCAATAAATTGATGTTATGTTGAGGTGATATTGAAATTACAACGAGAGAAGGAAATCACAAGATGTTGATTCTCTGCGACTTGTTTAGGGCTTGAAATTGTGTTGATGCACGTTCATTGCGTATTATTTGGGGTGAGTTATTTTCTTATGTTTACGCCTCAGCTACCTTTGTTTTGTTTTGTAATAGTGTGAGGAGTCGTATGAGTGATTTTTGCCATCTCGGGTATTGAAATCTTCCAAGTCAAAGTCAAACATGAAACTTCGTCCATGCATTTCGTTCATCCTAAAGATCTAAACTATTATCTCCGTTCTACTATCACGTGGTCATTGTATGTATAGCGTCATTTAACTCAAACCTATATATTGTATTATTTATTTGCAAAAAATATATAAATAACATTAAATAATCTCACCATCAATCTTTTTATCCATTTTAATAATTATCCCTCTCTATTTCTTTCTCTACCTATCAAATATCACTGTCTCTTTAATGTTAGAATGAATAGTACAATGGTCACGTAATAATGAAACGGAGGAGGGAGTATATAAAGATGGGTTGTCTTTGTTCTTTTTGTGGAATAGTTGAAAGTTGAATCCGAGGACTATTTCTAAATTCTAAAAAGGTGGGAATAATACCTATTTTGTCTACTACTCCATCTATCCAGCATTATAGGCATAACTTTCGAGCAACTATCTAGTCCAGGTTTGAGTAAGTAGCTTGTCTCAAATGAGAATAGTTTAAATGTGGTCACTACTTAGCCCAACTTCAATAAGTGGATCTAAATCTCAACCCACAAACGCTTATTATTCATGCGTCTCATCTAATAATTCGATTAAACACGTCTTAAATAAGAATTTGCCTTAAGTAAGATGGTAGACGAGAGTTAATCAGAATATCCTTGCCTACTATGAAGTAAACCAAGAACATCCATCATCTGGACTTGTCGAACACGTTAGTCCAGTGGGTTTCGGGTAGAGTCATTTTGGAGTTGATTTCGGGTCAAAGTCTATTTGGGCCGAAATATGTGTCGGAATCTAAAAAGGGTTGGTTTCATGTTTAGTTTTTCGGATCCATTCAGTTTGACAAATTTAAATCTATCTTTGACCATTATAAGGAATGGTGTTTAGTAAGGGTACATTTATTTCATCGTTTTTATAATACAATCAGTTCAGTTCAGTTCCACAATTTAGATTTTCTTCCACGTAATATTATTCGTTTCCCATTCAACTCGGTTTTAAGTACACCCTAAAGTGTGTTTAAAAAAATATTGGATATATATTTAGAGTGCTAAAGAATTAGGTTTTCTCGACATCCTCTGTAGTACTCCCTCCGTCCTTGAATAAACTTTCCAGTTTCCTGTTTGGTACGTCCATGAATAAACTTTTCACTCCTTTATTTGGCTAATAATTATCACACATGTTACAAAAATAACCCTCCTTATATTTGCCTCTAAAACTTTATTCCCTCATCTTTCACTTTATATAAGGGGTAGAGAGTAATTTTACCCTATCCTTGGTATGTGTACATAAAACAATTGGAAAGATTATTCAAGGACGGAGGGAGTATAATGGTGATTACTGTTTTCGAGCGAAGAGCCGAAGACCCTAATATTAACGCATGTGTCATGACGCAAAATCCACGAGATCTTTTGAAGAGTTTGTGAATTGATTGTGAGTGAAGGAAGACTTGCAAGTTGACTTCTAACATGACCTCGCTATATGAACAAGGAAAGCAATAGTCTCGGTGAAAACTAAAAAGCACCAAATAAATAAATAAATAAATAAATAAATAAAAACATCCCTGATCTGTTACAGATCAGCTAGAATCCTGTTTAGTCAATGGGATCTGAACAACGTGCAAAGATGTAATCCTCAATAATTTTTGCAGGAGCATCCTTCACATTCGACATCAATCTCATAATCCAAGGAAAGTGGTAATTACTAAGATCCGGTTCATTTCAACAGAATCGCACTAAACTGAAAAACCGAATGAATACTGAACTGAAGTGATAAGTTGCAAATCTGAAATCAATGCAATGGGAACGATGAAATGAACCAAGCCTAATTAGTGATGTTGGATCTTTCACTGAGAAGTGAGAACTATTGCTTTTCTGCCCAAATCAGAATTGACATTGCAATCCAGAATAGTTTCAACATGCAGATTTTCGCCCACCATAAGGGAAACTATACCCAAGATATGCATTCAGTACCTGAGAGAGTTATGAGCAATATGCCAGATCTACACACAGGTGAATCAACAAACAGAATGCATTAACGCATCAAGAGCTTAATTGTCACTATATCAATGAATAATCTGAAATGTGAATCACTATTTCAAACCGTGTTTACAATTGTCGAGTAACGTACAACACATACTATCGTGGAAGCATGAATTCAGCTGCTAGCACAAAATTACAGCAGAAGTATACCCCAAAAACCTTCTTTTGGGGGTTCAATATGAAAAAAAAAAGTTTGACAAACAGTTCTACCTTCTATGTTAATGGAGGAGTATGACAATCTAAAAAAATGCACAATCAACCAATGCCACAAAACAGAGAGAAATACTTTCTGAAAGGTGAAGATATCAACGATGTATTACCACTGGAGGGAACTTGAACTCGCTGGAGATGAAAGGTATTGATCGAGGCCTTTCCACCAAATCCCGATAAAAGTCATACTCAGCCGGGTAATCATGCAACCCAAGCTCAGTTTTCTGATTGGTATGATAATGATGCTTAGCTGAGGTGGATTTACCGAACCCAAACAAGCTAACTTGGTCACAAACCCCCAAAGCCAGCATTACTGCTTGCATCCCTGAAGAGTAATGGAACATAGAACCATCATGGGTTTTTTTCCAATATTCCATAGTCTTGTTTGGTGGCTTTGCTACATCTGCAAACCGTTTCAAAGAGTAATACTTCACAATCCGGGAACACAACACATCAAACCGGGGATCAGTGACAATCAGGGGCGCCTTATGAGTTGAGTTGCACACGACATAGTCTAGAAATTGAGCAGGTTGGCACATGTACATAACAATGGGAACCTTGGTCCCATATGGATGGCAAAAACAATCCTCTCTCCTTGCACAAAGATGCAAAATGTTACTATTTACAAAAGAGATACTCGTCTTTGAACCAACATTCCTTTGGTAAGATTCAATTCTAGCATTGTTCAACCGGATCACGGCTTCATGACCATCAATCAATCCCCCAAGCTCTTTAGTCAACAAAATACCACTATTTCCCACCACAGCACATGATTTATATTTCCTCCCTTTTGCACTTACCAAACCATTGTGCCCATCAATGGGGACCTTCACCATGTCCACCAATTCCTCCATGACATCAGGTTGAAACCTCTTTTTCCTAGCCCAATCACCCAAGACTCTCCTGAAATCCGACCAAACCCTATTGAACACCGGCGACCGGAGATTCAATGGCACCCCCCTCGACGTCTTGGCACGCACATCGCCGCTATTGAAGAACCTCCGCCATGTGGCGAAGGTCCTAAGCCGGGCAGGGTTACCGAAATTACCCTCAAGCAATTGCTCAATTTCCTGCCTCAATTTGGGCTCACCAGCCTCAACCTCAGCCAATTTGAGCAAAGTGGAATTGAACAATGGGAAATCAATTGGTGGGTTAGTAGCTGAATCATCAGAACCATAACCCCATAAATGGCTTCCTTCATCCCCATCTCCATAAATGGATCCAAACCCATTTCGAATAGCAACCCGGCAACCAAAAGTGGCAGCTACCACAATGAGTAGCAACACACTAAATACGGGTCGGACCGACCTTTTCATTGGAGCTGAAAAGGTGCTGGACCTATAGCAAATATGTGCTATAGTTTTTTGTGAGCAATTAGCATAGATCGTGTATATGGGTTTTGAATCACACACTTCATCTTTACTTTCCAACATTCAAATCAAACACCCAACTCACCCCCCCACCCCCCAAAAAAAATGAAAATGGGTTCTCTAGAGCTTGAGCTAAGTAAAACCCAGAAGCAAAAATGGAAGCTTTGATTCAGCAAAAATGGAAATTCATACTAATATAACACTAATGAAGAGCAAATTAAGAAACCCAGAAAAAGTATGAGCTTGAAATGAACAGAGAAGAAACAGAGAGAAAAAGTGAAGGGAATGCTACATACAGATTTGAGCCGCTTTTGACTGAAGAAGAAGAAGAGAGCCCTAAAATTTCTCAGGGAAAATTGGTGGGGAGAAGAGAGAGAATTGGTGGGGGTGTGAATCGAAAAAATAGGAATCTGATCTGGGATGATATATATAATATGCTCATAATAATACAGTAGATAGTACATTCCTCTTTGATAGGAAAGTCATATAAAATGTGCTATTTTGTTGTTAGTGTTTTCATCACAAAAAGTTACCACCATTAACACAAGCTTTTATCAATTGCACTATATTGCCATGTTGGATTACTGGGAGCATTAATACTCATTTCTATTACATTTCCACAAATACTACCTAATGTTTTGAGATGGTAGAGGAGTTAAAAATTAGTTAATGTAGTTAATTTGGGTTAATTAGTTAATGGAGTTAACGTATTTATTACGGAGTACTAAAATTGAGACCCTAATCCAACGTGCACA
Source organism: Mesembryanthemum crystallinum (assembly GCA_030267885.1). Classification (NCBI taxonomy): domain Eukaryota; kingdom Viridiplantae; phylum Streptophyta; class Magnoliopsida; order Caryophyllales; family Aizoaceae; genus Mesembryanthemum; species Mesembryanthemum crystallinum. The sequence goes on from BSSO01000630.1 coordinate 10,524, forward strand.
TCTAGTTTTATTCTGAATTTGGAAAAATTTTGATTTAATGAGGATGAAGTTAATACATGATGATATGCGATAAAATTTTGAATATTATTTCAAGCACTAGGAGTATTACATTAAAAGAATTTGATTTAAAAAGAAAAACAAAGATCAATTTTAGAATTTCGATGTGTAAGGCTTTATTCTCCTCAACTTATTTTTATTGATTTCAGCTAAAATTAGTAAAAGAAAAAAATTTAACAAAATAAGTATAATCAACAAAAATCAGCATAATCGCTCTCTGCTGAATCTAACGAATCAAGAAATTTAGATGAGCTTGGTTAATTCAATCAATCTTGTCCATAAACAGATTGATTGAAACAACAATTTTTTTAAAATCAGTAAAATTAACAAAAATCAATAATAAATATCAACAAAAATACATGAACAGAACATATCCTAACTCTTCTTTTCATTTTGGATAATGAGATGCTTGTTATATTTATAAATAACAACAAACAATTCTTTATAGAGTTAAGTCACTATGTTTAATTAGTGGTAAGGTTGATAGGTGATAACTTAAAGGTAGAGGATTCAAATCTCCTTTTGAAGATTTTACTTAATTCCTTCTTCTTCTTTTTAATGAAACTTATTATTATATATTCATGAGGATGAAACACCTCAACTAACCTAGTTATGGACATGAATAGTAATCTGCCTTTAGTCTAAGGTGATTAATTAGGTTGATGAGATGATAAAAGTAGGTGCAATATGGCAATGCATATGTGCTCTTATGTAGCTTTGGTATTCAAAAAAGGAAATAACAAAACATTTGAAATGCAATTATCTATTTGAATATTTGAGTTGTTGGAAATTAGGCTTGCTTCAAATAGTAATTTGCAATACAATTTTGAATATACAATCTTATAAATTATTTTGTATTGGGTATTTGGTTTAGGACAATAGTTTCATTCAATGTAGTTGGTAGATAATTTTGTATTTTAGGATTCCATCTTTTTCAGTCTTTATATATATTATGTTGTTTTCTTATATTTGGAAAAAATTTGTGGACTACGATCAACTCATTTATGAACGTTGCCTATGCTGCCTCTATTTATGGTTTTTTTTTTTTTTAATATCTATTGTTGATTACTGATTTTTATTGATTTTTAATTTATTTATTTTTATTGATTCTATTTATTTTTATTTAATTTATTTTTGATATACCAATGTTTTAGAAAATATATTGAGTATACTCAACCAGTCAAAGTTGACAATATTATAATTTTCTAATTTTCAAAAGGTATAACTTTCGTATTCCTCTATTATATGACCAAAACGATTATAAAATTTTGCGATTTCCTCTTTGATGCATTGATCTCGGGTTTGTTAAACATGGTGACAAGGGGATTGAGTTGGAGATTCAAGTTGGCTCAAACTAAACCAATAAGATTATCGTTGTTTTGTGTCAATTAAAGATTAAATTTATTGCCTGTAATCATATAGTGTGTATATTTATCTAGGGAAGCTAATAACTAGACTAAATTACGATTACTTTTGTTTATTAGAGGGCCAAGTAAGTATTGTGATCAATTAGGACCTTTTGCTAATATTGATCTCTCTCTTGTTGCTACAAGTCATGCTTCGCCATAATTATTCAATTAAACTATAGGATACGAATTAGTTTTTGGTCCATCAATAAATGGTTAGCGTGAGTGGTTTAACACTCTCATTCCTTAAATAACTCAATGATTTAAGACAATTTTTATAAAAATATGTTTATTAGTATATTTAAAGAATGGTAATGACATGTCTTAATCGTGCAATGTCTAGTCAACAACATACAGCCCCATAAAGCCAAGTCAACATTTGTCCAATGGCCAATGCAATCAAATACAGCGTGGCATAGTACTAGTCACTAATGAAGATAATTGCAAAATTGTGGATTAATGGAAGCCAAAGTGGAAACCATGCCATAACCATCAACATTGGGCCCTCTTCTCTAGTGGGCCCCCAAAACATGACATGACATGAGTTCGTTATATTCTATTCTGTGATCGTTTCATTCATTCAATTGAATGATGTTGAATTGAACTTATTTATGGAAAAAGAAATTTTTTCAAAAAAAAAAAATTATGAAAAAGAAAGTATTTAGAAAATTGAATTGAATGTAAAATAATAACGATAAAATAAATAGAACATTCATTTATTGTTGGAAAAATAGAACTTTATGGGAAGTTATAATTCTGATTTTTCATGTTTTATCAACCAAACAACTTTGTAACCAATCGTCAACCAAATTGACCACCAACTCTTATTTTTCGAAAATTTCATGGAATATCCTGAACATATAACTGAAATAGCCCTATACTTTGAACACAAAATCATTCATGCCCACTTTCACTCACGATAACGTATTTTATTATTTACTTTCACAACATAGTGCCATAGTGTGCCCCATGAGAACATAGGCACATTTATATAGTGTACCCCTTTGTCCATTTATGGGTGTAATGTCAATTTATATGCATATCTAGGGAAGGGGGTATACGATGAAAAATATGATGATGGAAACTTCCTTCAAGTTGCTAAAGGTTGTATTTGGTTTCCCTCATTTTGTCTCTTTGGACAACACTTCCAAATCCAATATTCATCCTTTTTTGACTTCACCACTTTTCAACAACTTCAACTCATCTTGTAGTGAAGAGGACCGTGTTTCATGCATGTTTGACGGCTAGCTATTCCATTATTTCTAGGACCTTCAGTTACGATATAGAAAAGGCACCCATTAACATTAACTATCCGAATATTGAAATAAGAGTAAATTCATGTTATTTGGTCCGTTATATAGATCGGGAAAACTCTTACGTTTAAGAGAAAAGACTCCCACCTTTTAAAAACATAACTTCTTCACCTAAAATGAATTCTTCTATTACATCTTTCGTATAGAACAAGTTCATTGTAACTTTTCTGTTGAGATAAATTTATTCTCGATTACAAACGAGTACTACATTTTTCTATATATATTTTGGATTAAAGCATTATGGAGTCAGCATGTAAAAGAGTACCATAACATGCCACATAGATGCATATTAGTATATGATTTTGGTTTCTTTGATTGCAATTTTATCTTTGCTATTAGTAGAACTTGAATTCATAAACCCCTCTAATTTAGGGGTAGTATGAGCAGTACTAGCCCACACTTGTGTTTGGGCTTTGGTCTTCTATGAATAATGTCAACCCAAATACCTCGAAAACAAATGTAAATACTACAACTTTTGTTGATCTATCATCATGAAGTGAAAATAGAAAGCAATAAACTAAAATTAAATCAAAACGGATGTAGTAATACTCCCAAACTAGGAAAAATGATATAAGCAGTTGGCTAGGATACTGACATGTACTGTCATACTCATACATTCCCGCAACAGTGTCCTATTTGGGCATACTGTAGATCATTGACGACACGTATGATCCCAGTTTAGATCCGAACTGCAAGGAGTGCAATCTAATATGCACAACTGGTGGATGAATCTGAATTTCTTCCCTGCATATGTATCATGGAGAGAAAACCTATATGGCGAGAAGGATTAAAGGAAAAATGTAACTCCTCAAAGGGGAAAATAACTTTCTTGAAACATAATTTGAAGCATTACATAAGGAGTTTAAACTAATCACCTTAAGCAGATTTTTACTGAACAAGGCATGTCAGCAGCCATGACGAACCACAGTTTTCTACATCTTAAAATATGTAGATTTGAAGAACTAGTTAAGCCACGGCTACAACATAGGCATTCCAAGCGTCTTGTTGCTGGAAACTCGAGACTTCTTCGTATTTATCATCTCTTGAGGTGCCAAATCCTCGGGTGCTTCTGTTTCGCTCAGTGTCAGGCATCTCTCTTATCCAGAAATGGACATCTCTAAATCCAGCTTCTTCCAAACAGTCCCTTATCTCAGGCAAAGACCACCTGCAAAGGTTGAAAAGAGAAAATTTTTATGTCGATATTAAGCTTTTCATTGGCATCAAGTTGTATGAAGTGGTTGTGATTAGTTGAGGAAATAAGTATTGACTTACAATCTCCAGCTATATGAAAACGCATCACGAATTTTCTTCTGTGGTTTGTGGAGTTGGTAATGAAGGCTAATTCTAGTCTTGCGCTGAACGACATCAAATTCCGCTTGCTCCCACGTGTACTGCACATGACAATATTGCATTCAAGACTCAAAAAGGATTAAGAAAACAAATATACATCTGGAAGGAAAGCTATAAAAATAATGATGGGTTACCAAGAAAATGAAAAAGAAACAATCTCAAAAGAGGGCTTTTTTTCTCATTAAAACACATCCTGAGCCTTCTATTGTCCCATTTTAACATGTAGAAAACCATGCGGCATGACTATTCTGCACCTTACCTACTGTTTAGTGAAAGCACCTCAGAGTGCCTATATTATAAATTACACGAAGCCAAGCAGCTAAATAGCTGAGTAATCAATCTCCAACAAGGTTCTAATTTACTCAAGAAAGAGACATGAAGAATAGGCCATTCTTATATCGAGTCAAAAACAATGTGTTTTGTAGGCCTAAGATTCCGCTCGAGCAAACAACTATCTCAAACTGCTGCTCTCTAGAGTATCTGAGTATTCTATTTTAAACTTTTGGCACAAGAAATAACCTACTTCCACACATCTAATGGTACTCATTCCAGAAAAGGTTTATTACTACTGCAACAGACAAACAATTCCAAGGTCAGAAATCATGAATTCTAGAAAGATGATATGTGAAACTATGTGACCAGATGGACAGTCTAAAATAGTAAAATAGACCATGTATCATTGTTGCATGAGATTTAGCATGATACAAAAAGTGCTACTTTGAGTTTTCCTACTAATATAAATGCTCCTAAGGGCTAAGGCCACATATCAAAGTACAAGCTAAAAAGATAATTCCTCCTTAAGTTTATATACTCTCTCCGTTGTCACATGGTAACAATCCCTCATAATCAAGTATACGTAGTACCTAGACAGAAATACCCCTGTATTAACATACTCCATTTGGTACTACTTGCGTGGCTACAATAGCATGCAGGGGTATGCAACAATAGCATGTGTGACTACTATTTCAGATTTTTGGGAAAAAGACTATTTTTCTGGACATCATAAAATAGTAAGAGTAACTATTTTTTCTGGACAAAGGGAGTTTAGCTTAAGGTAGGAATCACATACCGTAAAATTAGAAAATTTCCTCTGGAGCTTTAGTTTCCGCTCAGATGATGTACCACCATATAAATCCATGGCAAATATGCCACCCTTCTTAGACAAAGCATCAAGCGCATGCTTGAAATATGAGACGAGGTCCTTCCGCTTATGCAGGCAGCAGCAACTGTAATTAAAAGCACACACAATATCCCTTGGAGGCAGTGGAACGTCCCTCTTCATAATACTGCCATTAGGTGAAGGTGCAGAATCTAGAGAAGGTTCTTCTGGAACAACTTGGGTGACATCAATATTATCTTTTAGTGTAACTTTTTGAATTAGATCTTCGGGATTCAATTTCACTAGCTTGGCCTCATGAGGTTGCAGGACATTTCCATGAAAGAGTGAGATTCCAGAACTGCTGTCATCATCAACTTCATCCACATTGTTTTCCATGCACCACACAAGTGCCTCAAGGTCTAGATCCACACCTACAGCAGTCCGCCGAGGGTCGGTTCGAAGCCACTCTGTACTGTTAAACATCAGGTAATACATAGATGAGGTCTTATTACTAAACAGTAGGTAATACTTTCACGTCATAATGAAACACCATTTGTCCTGCTTTAGTGGGAAAAAGAGAAGCAGATCTCTAATGCTGAGGAATATGTTTTAAAACAGCTCCCAGAATATACGTAGGATATAAAAGTGTCAGAGTAAGTGTCATTACATGAGGGAGAATGATACAACGCTATGATGGATGTGATGTACAAGTTGAAGTATTCAGTTGACAGATTCCATTTTGTTTAGTTTGCCAAATGAAAGAATATCCATAAGTAACAAGGAATAAACAGTCACTGCTGATTATTGTGGTTTCAAGTTTTTTAACCAGCATAGGTACCTTCTAGCAATGATATCAGAACTGCCCACAGGACAAAAGAGGGGAAAAAAGACTTGGATGAGTTTCTATTTGAAGAACTACAACATCATAGCTTTCAACCCAGAAAGGGCAAAGTTTGGTTGAACTTCAAGAAAAAGTAAAAACCGACTCAATTCTACTTAATGTAGATATTGAGAGTCAGTTTACTAAAGTTCTCAGTTTGCAACATAAAATTTTCACTTTGTTGTCATGAGTCAGGACATGAAAATTTGGCTTCATAACTTTCCATATCAAATGATTGTCAAACAGATCCTATTCCTCTAAATGTGGCAATAGCAAAGGAAAAAACGCCATCAAACCTTTCATTTTCATACATCCCATATTCCACAACTGCATCAGCAATCCAAACACATAAGCAGTCGAAGTAGTAAAATAGTAGGCCTGTATATAAGATAAAAGAGGGGATAATGTAATAAAATCTAGTACAAAATTAGTTGTACAATGAAAGGCTAGCTAAATTAAGGATCTAAACAGAATATCATAAAACTAAATCCCTGTAAGAAGGATAGCAACATGGACTCGAATTACATGTCATTCTTCACAATACATTAACATCCGAATTTGCAAAAAATGAGGATCAAACATCAAAAAATCAATCAACTCCTAGGGACGTGATTCAATATACCAAGTAACATAATCTCGGTCATGCTCTTGGCATATCAAGAATACTGCTCTTCTCAAGAACACTTCCATACAGTGCACACATTGGATCACTTTAATGTTTATGTTTAGCTTAAAGATTGATGCAAATGTGTTTCAAACTTGTGTCTCCACACAAACCCTAAGACTTTACAAACTAAACTAGTTTATCTTTCCATCGGATTACATTCAATGTAAACGCATAGACTTGCCTATATGCATAAATTTTTCTAAATGAACACATTATGTGTATACCAACCATTATAAAATTGTTCTTATCCCTACAGAATACATAAGCATGGACCAACAACAGTTACAAGGATATTTTCAAGAAATGAAAAAGTAAGAGTGAAGTTCAATCTTATTCTTACCTAAGAAGGGCAGTGCCACAAAAATCCTCCTGAAAATGAAGAGGTGCTCTTCCACCAACATACATCAAGAAGAACTTTTGCAAATAGCTTATGTCCCCTTTTGGTGACTACATCATCCAACATCAAAATACACAATCAACAAGCTAATAAATCAACCATTACAATACAATCCCACCATACAAAACATGTAGATACCTGAACAGATTGTTGGTACAATGAGAACTTTGAAGGGATTAAATCACCATTTTTGGAATGATTTTCTGGGTGCCCTTGTTCTTGTTCCTCAGATTCTTCCTCCCCCTCTTCTTCCTCACCATTAGAGAGAGAAAGAGAAGGTGGGTATTGCCCAGAAGAGCCATTAAAGGCACCATCTTCATCATCTTCATGAGAGAAATGAGAGTACCTTTGACGAGCTGATGGGTTCTGCTGATGCCTCTGCTTTTTGCCGTGCTTCCCCATTTCTTCCCAGTTTTGGCTCAATGGCGGCACTTTCTTTGACACTTGTGACGGGGTTTTGGCTCAATTTGGGTGGTTTTTGTGAAATGGGGAAAGGGTTCACTCACCCATTTTAGTCGTTAGCTTGCCAAATTTGGTTCTTCATTTTCTTCTTTTCTTGCCCTTTTTGGTTCATGTTTCAATTTATTTATTTTTTGTTCTAATTTGTTTTATTAATTTTTGGTTGCCCTTATGTTTTTAAGCATAGTCATGAGTAATGGACTCCTCATTATCATTTTTAGAGACACATCTTATTTCTCGATTTACATCTATGAAATAGCTTGTGAGGAGTATATAGAGTGTACAAACAATTGTAATAATATTGTTCCTAATTTTGTGTAATACGACATGGTGTGCTTGACGTAGGGTTATAGTGCTCACTATCAATTCATAATAACCGAGCTTGTTAGTCTTACCTACCTTTTCTCGAAAAAAAAATAAAGAAAGAAATGTAAATACACCCTTTGTCAACTTTAACCAATGTGTAACATCATCCTATTTCTAGCCTAATATTTCATCTTCCTATTCTACTATTCATTATTTCTAGTTTTTATTTTATTCAAAGAATTTTCCAATTTCCCATGAGATGTCATATTTTTTTTTTTTTTTTTGAACAGGCAAGGATTGCCCCGAAAGACCCGATCAATTGACCATAAACCCATGAGCCCGGGGGTCATGGAAGGGATAATCATAACAAAGTAACAAACCCACAAAGTGGGGGTATCCTTCTCCCCAAGCGTGAGTACCAGGGATTGAACCCGGGTCTCATGGGAGCAAGGATACCATTGGTACCACTTGAGCTAAAGGCTCTTGGTCCATGAGATGTCATATAGTGCAGGAAAAGCTATATCAATACAATCTTAAATCCACTTGTTTAACCTTCATTATAAAACATTTGTTAACTACTCTTGAGAAAGTTAAAAGAAAGAAAGAAAAAGAAAATAGTCAATTTCTTACCTCCCAAAAATAAAAAGTTAAAAGAAAAATAGGGAGTCCATCTATCAGTACAACTGGACAAGAAGAGGGGATTGAGCTTAAACTAGTTCATTTTGAGTGACTAATATGTGGTCACTACACAATATTAATCATTATTGAAATTTCCATTCAAAAACATACTAACATGAAGCATCCAAACCGTAATGAAACCTTTCATGAGGCTTATCTTTAAGCATAGGACTATCATTGTATTGCAACAAAAAATGAAGCAAGCTGGAATTTCTCCCATAAATATACTTATCGACAATCATCGATAGGATAGGGCAGACGAAACAAGAAGAAATAAGTTGCGCAAAAGTTGCTACAGCACGACCAGGTTTCATGGTCGAACAGTAAGATTGTCAGTAGTCTTTAAACTTGTTATTCCATTCATAAATCATACATTTATAATCCATCCATAAACTCTATGGTCAAAATTGGAAAAAACAGGAATATCCTGTTACTAGCAAACAGTTTCGCCTACACAATTTCGTGCATCATTGGCAAGTACAACCAATCTATAACTGATGATGGTCATGAGCAAACAGATGATCACATGGATAGAAAACAGCAACTTTCTGAAGTTAAAAAGTCGGATCAACCAATTTTTGGACAGATACAGGGATACAGCTCCTTGGGGGAGAATGCTGGCTCTGCTCCAGGCTTTATGAATTGAACAAATTATACACCTGTGAAGATTCAATAAGATCAAGTCCTACGACATGTATTTGGTCAGAAAAAAAAACCAAAATTTTTCCTGCTGATATGACTTCTCTTCTCTAACATACATTCAGCAAATACGAGAACGTGTCAGATTCCGAGGGTTTAACCACCAAACGATCACCAGCGTACAGATCAATTGCCCCACTGAATAAATGAATTCCAACTATGTGGAAACTGCTACTTTTTCCACTTTCTTACTAGTAGATGTTTCCATTGTCTCCCCAGTTGATTGTGTTTTTGGCTTCTCAATTCCTTGGATATCAGTTATTCTCAACCTGGTCAACTCCTGCAGATCCATACATCTATTAGCAATAAACAAACAGGTTAGATGTTCAAAGTTTAGAATCTCATAGTTGATGCTACCTGTCGGTGTCCTTTGGTCCTTCGGTAGTTCTTTCTTCTCTTCTTTTTGAATATGATCACCTTGGCATCTAGAGCCTGGAAAATATGTACACTTTTACTAATGGTACTTGCAATAAAAAAGACTTAATACAGTAAAACATCAAATTTTCCTTTTATGACACAAAGGCACAATGTTTATCAGACTCTTCATTCCAACAAATTTTCCTTTTATGACACAAAGGTATTAGATCCTCAGATACTAGGATACAATATGACACATGGGCACTGCAAATTAGAACAAAAGCAAGAAACAAATCCTTAAAAAAAGGAGTACAACCCTCAGATCCCTACCCAAACCCGACCGTCAGATCCCCAAGTCTAAATAAACATAGCAAAGGCCCCAACAACAACCCAAAACAGAGCACATAGGAAGACTCCATAAATACCGATCCCAACAGTGTATTCAAAAGATACATAAAATGTCCATCCTATGGGATAAAGTCAAGTGTACAACCCAAATTCTTGTGAAAACGTAGTTTGGAAGATAATTAAGTCAAAAATGTCCACAAATAAGTCTCTTTTTCAAAACTTAATTAAAGAAAACATACCAAATCACTATCTTGCTACAAAAAAAAGATATCAACTTTTTTCAACATTGTAAAAACATGCTAATCTATCATATCATAAGCAACTAATGACAATGCAAAGCTATCTATTGAAGCGGCACATAAAAATGTTCCTTAACTCCAATAACCCTTTGTTCTGCCCCTCGTCACAAAAAGAACACAAACATGCTCAAACATACAAGATCAGTGTTGACTCAAAAGTTACGAGGATGGATTAAGAAAAGTTCAAATGCTTACATGCTCCTCAACAACAGCATGAACTTCAGAATCTGGCAATATGGGCCTCCCAATAATGGTCTGAGTTGGTGAGCCCACCATCAATACCTTATTTAAGATCAACTGCAATGTATCAAATCAAGTAATTAGTGACCATTTGTTGTTACAATAAATAATAAGAAACTTCATTGAGGTATGGCGAAAATACACTAATGTGTACTAGCTTTTTCAAAAATTAGTGAGATACTATTTCGGATTTCACGAGTCCATTTTTCTGATAGAGTAAATTATACACTAGCATCTAGCAAGAGCAATGACTATTAATTAAAACACAACTAAATGGGTCCATCATATGTGTCCGTCAACGCCAATCAATGGTCGGAGCCCTTATACATAACCCTTCTTCATGGTCATAAAGCTAAAGAAATACGTTATATAGCCTGTTGGCTTCTCATGGATCGTTGTCCAATCCAACCCACCATATATATGACTTAAACTAGTCATTGAAATCATGAATAGCATACAATTTATGCAGTGTCGCATTTCAATAAGGTAATAAATTAAGGAGACATACTTTAATGCTTTATTTCCCTTATGTATAAAAATCGACAAAAAAATTTGCTGGGAAACTCAAAAAGTGACAAGATATTTAGGAAGAGGAAAAAAAAGAAAAGAAAAAATGGAACATGCAACACTACTTTAGAGGTGGAGGATATGTAACTTGGTATACTTTGTGAAACGCAGGTACACCTTAGCATCTTTTCCCTAAACTTTGGTATACCTTACTGAAATTTTCACCAACAGAAAATATACAAGAGCAAATTAGTTAAGGAAAGAAACTTCAAAGGACTTGAGATTACCAAGATAAATCACACCATCATGCCACCGGGGACTAAAAATACTCATACTATCAAGTGATAAATGAAGTTTGCTCAAGGGCAAGGGTATGGTGCATGAGTGCTTATGCTAATGGAAATGGGAAAGGGAACGAAATGGGAATGGGAATGGATATGGGAATGGGCATAAGCTAGAGCTAGGACTTCGGGCATAGGGAATAGGGTACAAGGAATGGGGAATGGCAATGGGAAAGGGAATAGGCTAGGGGTAGGGCTAAGGCCTTAGAAAATAGGGAAAAGGGAATGGATGGGAACGAGAAAGAATATGGGAATGGGAATGGGCAAGGGCATGGGCATGGGTATAGGCTATAGAATCGCGCCATCATGCCACTAGAGACTAAAGTGTTCTTATGGTTATAGGTATGGGTATGGGTATGGGTATGGGTATGGCATGGTATGGTGCATGTATCCTTGTGCTTATGCGTATGGGTAGGGGTATAGACAAGGGAAAAGGTATAAAGCATGGGTATGCTTATGCTTATTAGTATGGGTATGGGTAGGGTATAACAGGGATAAAGGACAGGGAATGGAAGAGAATGGGAATAGGTATGAGATTGGAAATGGGAATGAATGGGAAAAGGGAAGGATATTGGAACGGGTATGGGAATGGGAATGGGTTGGGGCTAGGACATACGGTATATATTCACGCCGTTATGCCAACCACCTAATACTGAAGGGTTCATACATTCAACTTTCAAGTTGTAAAAGAAGTTTGCTCAAAGGCAAGGGCAAGGGTCAGCTGTGAATCACAAAAATAATATTAAGCAGGTTCGTTTCTCAATTTTTGAGATATTTTACTAGAAATATATTTAAACAAATAAAATCCAAGTGGGCCACTGGCAAGGTTATGATATGGTGCATTGGAATGCTTATGCGTATAGGTGGGGGTATAGGCAAGGGCAAGGGCAAGGGCAAGGGCAAGGGCAAGGGCAAGGGCAAGGGCAAGGGCAAGGGCAAGGGGCATGGGTATGTTTATGCTTATGGCTATGGGTATGGGTAAGGGAGGGCAGGGATAGGGGATGGTGAACAGATGCAAATAGGAATGGGAAGGGGTATGAGTATAGGAATGGGAAGGGGTATGAGTATAGGAATGGGAATGGGAATGGGAATAGGAAAGGGTAAGGGTATGTGAAAGGAGAAGGATATGGGAATGGGTGATGGGAATATGAATGGGAATGGGTGATGGGAATATGAATGGGAATGGGTGATGGGTATATGAATGGGAATGGAAATGGGCTAGGGTCAAGGTATAGATACACATCATGCCATCAGAGACTAGGATGTTCATACATTCGAGTACTAAAAAAAAGTTTGCTCAAGGGCTAGGGCATATATATAAGGGCATAGGGTAAAGGAAGTGGATGGGAATGGAAAAGGGTATGGGAATAGAAGTGGGAATAGGAATGACAAAGGAAATGGGAATAAGAGTGGGAATAGGAATGACAATGGGAATCAGAATGAGAATGGGAAAGGGAGAGGGAGGGTGGAAGTAGGAATTAAAATAGAAAAGGGAGTGGGAGTAGGCGGTGGAAGTGGGAAAGGAAATGGGAATGGAAATGGAAAGGGAATAGGTATAGGAATAGGAATGGAAAGGGAATAGGTATGGGTATGGGAAAGGAATGGGAATGGGAATGGGGATGGGGTGGTAATAGGGAAGTGGTAACGGGAACAAGAATGGGAATGGGAATGGGAGTGGGAACGATAATAGGGAAGTGGTAACGGGAACAGGAATGGGAATAGGAATGGAAAAGGGAATGGGTATGGGAAGTGGAAAGTGGGAGTGGGAGACGAAGAGGTAGAGGGAGAGGGAACGGGGATGGGAACGGGAACAGGGGTGTTGAGAAGGGTGTGGGAATGGAAAAGGGAAAGGGAATGGGTATAGGAAGTGGGAAGTGGGAGTAGGGGATGTAATGGGAATAGGAATTGGAATGGGTATGGGTATGGGTATGGGTATGGGAATGGGAATGGGAAGTAGGAATGGGAATGGGAAGTGGGAATGGGAAGTAGAATGGGAAGTGGGAATGGGAATAGGAATGGGAACGGGAAGTGGGAAGTGGGGGACGAAGAAGGAGTGGGAGAGGGAGAAGGAATGGGAATTGGAAATGGGTATGGGTATAGGGGGAACGGGAATGGGTATGGGAATATGAGTGAGAATGGGAATAGGAACGGGGTGTGAAAATGGGAATGGGAAGTGGAAAGTGGGGGATAGAGAAGGAAAGGGAGAGGGAATAAGAATGGGAAAAGGAACGGGAAGTGGGAAGTGGGGGACGAAGAGGGAGAGGGAGAGGAATGGGAACGGGAATGGGTATGGGTATGGGTATGGGTATGGGAGAATGGGAATAGGTATGGGTATGGGTATGGGTATGGGTATGGGTATGGGTATAGGGGGTATGGGTATGGGAGAATGGGAATAGGTATGGGTATGGAGGGAATGGGTATGGGTATAGGGGGAATGGGTATGGGAGGAATGGGAATGGGAAAGGAAAAAAGGGAATGGGTAAGGGTATGGGAATGGGAATGGGAATGGGAATGGGTATCGGAACGAAAATGGGTATGGGAATATGAATTGGAATGGGAATAGAAATGGGTGTGGGAATGGGTTAGGTATAAGGTATAGGGTATAAAGACTAAATGTTCAAACATTCAAGTAATAAAAAAAGTTAGCTCAAGGGCAAAGGTATGGTATGGCATATGATTTAAATCAATATGGCAATACCCATTAATGCAGAANCCCCTTTTTCTGTTGCTGGTGAATTAGAGATCATTGCCCAAAATCAGGGACTTCAAAAGTCACCAAGGAAGCCTTTTAGCAAAATTTTCTACGACAACAAAAGTGATGTGGCCATATAGGTATGTGAGGACTAACCAAAATATTAACAAATGGAACCTAAGATTTTATGAATTCCACAATCACCTTCAAAATGTTATGCATCTAAGGCTACTGCAGAACACCTCGAACTGATCAACTTTATGCTTTCAAAGGTTCGCACTGTGTCCTCGGAACCTGCTATTTGTGCTGCCACTCTTTAGGCACAACACTTCCATTTACAAAACGGTACTACTCATTTGCTAAGTGTGGATACTCGAATCAAAAGCCAACTTAGGGGCCATTAAAGTTGAAAGCACAAACTAACAATCCCCACCAGCTCTCTCACCATAATAATACAGGCAAGGACTTAATCCCCACCAGCTTTCTCACCATAATGGCGCCGCACAAGCTAACAATCTAGCTGATGCCTTTGATATTACGAAATAATCTGACTAGGTATCTGAATACAGCAATCTCGGGACAAATAGCCTAAGACTTTCAAAAGCATAGTGGCTATTCATCCATACCAAAATTCACCGAGGATGCTTGATTATACATCAATGGTGCATACCAAATCAGAGACCAGCAAAATAATTACCAGGAATCAGTAAGTACTCAGTTATCGTACATCTCCACTACTCAGCAAAAGACTTCCTTAATGTGCCATGAGCTATCAGGAAGAGATCTAAAGACTAGAGGAGAGAAATAGTCACACAAGCAGCATATGGGGTCAAGAATCAAAATCAGCTGGAATGGCACTTTCACTATTGCTTTATATCACTATTGTTTATATCCACATATCTGCTACTTGAGAATCTTCGTCGCTTAAGCTTGCAGTCACAACCTTATAAACCTTTTGGCATCAGATGTTAGAGTTATAATGCATACTCCAATACCATATGTGATGACCTCAACATAAGCACTTGACAGCACGAAGCTGTTAGGTGCCTAGTGGTTACAACTTACAAGGTGAACTTTTATTTCCCAGAATAGCTTCAACGTTTCAGATAACCGCCTCAACCTTTGTAGATTTCCATGGGGCTTAAATTGAATTTCTGATTCACTATCTTTGGATGGTTCCAAAGTTTCTTGAAGTGGACTGAACTTTAAAATCATTGTAATCTACAACATTGGTGTGGGTCTCACCTACAATCCTCCGGAGAAGCCTAATACAAGTCAGCTCACTACAATATGCTACTAAACCTACAAATACCTTTGACTCTTGATCAATTAATAAATCCACTCAGAATGGATAATCTTATCATAATTTGTACCAAGGGATTTGGCATAAAGGAAAGATTATGTACATTTCTTGAAAAAACTTGTACATTTCAGTATCTAAGACCAGTTATTTCTATAGTGATATGTCCAAACCAGTTATTTCAGCAAGTCTGTGATGCAAGCTTCAAAGTTACTGACCAATGTGGAAAGACTCATCCTTTTGAATCCAAGGCAAACAAGAAGTGAGACAGTGAGTCGATTATTTTCTGGTCATGTTAAACAGCAGATATTCTTCACAGGTGGTGAAGAGATTGTCAGGATACTAACTAAATCTCAACCTAATAGCTGCAAATTCCCAGCCACGTTAATTTGATTATGCATCCTATTGTATGTGATGCCTCACAAGTCCCTTCCACATCCAAGAAATCATAGTACTAACTAGTAGGTGATCAGCCCCATTCCCAATGTAAAACCCACATAATCCACTCATAACCCTCAACAAATTACCCGATTAATTAACAATCTAAGCCTTCAAACAATTTGTGCAACAATTTCCTGGGTTTCACTTCCAAACCAATACACAGAGTCACAGAAACATGAAAATTCATCCATTCCCAAACTTAAACATGGCACAAAATTTAGAAACATCATAAAGTTTTACCTTATCATTAACCTCGCAGTACTTGAGCTTCTCCACATATATGCTATCCCCATTGCTGACCTTAAATTGATGCGATCCAATCTAAAACAACACCAAAGAAAAACAAATCAATCCAAATTAAACCATAAACGAAAACACAAAATTATCTTATCCTCCATCAGACAATGCCACACCTGAACCACAGCGAAAACGGGCTCATAGGGCTTAAACACACTATCATCGGGCTGAAGCGGCCCGATCACCTTATAACCGATACCCGCCGCTTCTTCAATTTTCTCCTCGATCGAATAAGCTCTGCTCACATGGCTATTAGGCCCATCAGCACTTCCTCTCACCACATTTTCACCTTCATCTTCATCTTCTTCCTCCCACTCCTCGTCGCTTGTTTCATCATCTTCTTCATCTTCATCATCATCATCATCTTCTACATCATCAACGATTTTGGGGTTTTTGGGATTTTTAGGGTTTTTAGGCTGAGAAGAGAAGCTGCGAGTGGGGAGTGATTGAGAGTCGAGACTGTGGTGGAGAATGTGAGGGAGGCATTGGAGAGAGGGAAGATGAGAAGCTAGGGATTTGAGGGGTTGAAGAGATTGGGGATTCGAGAAGAAGAATGAGGAGCTGTAATGGCGGGTTAGAGAGGTGAGACATCGTCTACACGCCATTGTTGTTGCCGATCAAGGTGAGCTCGTTTTGGTGGAAATGGTGGGGTTTAAGAGTGTGTGAGGAGAGAGAGTGAGAGGAAGATGATGGAGTGGAGAGAGAGACTAGGGTTTTAGATGTTGGGCCATTGGGCATTTGGGCTACTCCAACACAACTTCAGCTGATTACTAAGAGTAATACTCCTACTTAGAGTATTATCCATTTTCGGTTCAATTATTCTTGTATGAGGTGGTCTCATACATAAGCACTGATACCTTAAGAAAAAGTGGTGGTAGCACTTTTTCTTTTTCAAGATAGCAGACCTCATGTATAACCCCGCCTCATACAAGTTTTTGTGTTTTCGATTTTATGGAATGATTTATTTTAGACAACTTAAATTTTCAGTTCTTAATTGCAATGGATGGTTTTATCATTTTATGGAATGATTTATTCAAGACGGACAAAAATATTGATTTTATGTCTAAAAGTATCATTCATTGATTACTTATTCAACCCGATTTTCTTTTCTGCTAAAGTTTGGGTTAATGGGGTCGAAGGGAGTTCTTAATATTGTAGCGTAGGAATACTGTAATTCCCTTTTAAAGTTTTGATTAGTTAAATAGCCTCCCTTTTTCTATTAAAAAAAAAAAAACAAAAAACAAGTATAGCTTTTCAATCTACTATTTTACATAAAATAATATGTAAGAACGTCTTATATAAGTTTTTGCACTGATTTTGTATTTATTTCATGAAACTAATCATTTTATTTTGCTTTGTTTCTTGTTTGGTTTTATATTTCTTTGTTTCGTTATGCAAATAAATAACTTTAGATCCCTCGTGAATTCCATTTTTGTTATTTGAATACAAACATATTTTACCAAAATAAGGAGCATGAATGGCAAGGTACAAACTTTTCTTAAAAAAGACAAAGATTATGCAGTAAATGAGTAACTAATCAATCATTACGGTCATGAAAAGGTAGGGTTAGAAATCGTGGTTAGGGATAAGAAAAGGGTTGTATTATTCGCTACAGCATGGAATGTACGAGGTTCATCAACAATGACATGGATGAGGCTCTTGCAATGAAGATGGCTGAGAAGATTGCAAGTACAAATGAATTAACAGATGTGGTATTCAAAAGTGATACACTGATGGGAATCAACAAACTCAATCAAGTTACGTCTTATTCAAGTCATATTCAGTTTTACTTGAAATTTGTTTAGTTATAATGTCGTCTTTTGAGTATTGTTTTTTTTTTTTTTTCGCAGTCTTTCTTACAGGGAGTCTCATAATGCTGCTCATCGTCTACATAGTGGGGGTGTGTGTCTGGAGATTGTTCGACTTGACTGTCTTGACCAAGGTGGGAAGTGGGTGGTTTGACTTGGATCTTATACTTAATTGTCTCATATATGCCTTCTATTTTAGATCACTAGAAAGCCAATCATCACATGACTAAGATAAGCATTTGAAAGACTACTTTCATGTCATGTGACAAAGTCTACAAAATGAACTCTTATAATGCATGTCTTTCCACAGGACTTTTTTATGGACACCTTATTTCAAGGAATCTTTTCCTAAAGTGGTGTTAGAAAATAAAAAAATTCAAGTTTTGGGTTGGTTTCAAAACTAATTCCACAACTGGTGTCCACGTAGGCTCGCATGGAAAACGAAGGGGATTTTTTTTTTTTTTTTTTTTTAATTCAGCAAGAGTCGCTGATCCGCTCAGCTACTTACGTATAAATGAGTCGCGGAAATGAAAAGCGACTCTGGTTCATTCACATCGAAAACAAAGTGTGATATACAGTACATTCAAGTTGAATCATTTGACACAAAACTCAGGAGCAAAAATGGAACGAAATGAACAAATGGATGATTAGAACTAGAGAGAGAAATTGAAACAAGAAGAACACATGAAGAAGAAAAAAAGGGGATTCAAATTCAACCAAAGTTCAGTGTTTGATGAAAGAAGTTCGCACCTCATTGGGGAACATGTGCCAAACTTTGAAAGATCGAAAATTCTTTAGTAGAATTGGAGTTAGGAATTTGCTCGCCGATTGATTGATCGATCGCCGCTATCATCGTTGTACTGTTGTGGCGGTGCTGATTTTTATTGATGGTGTTTTCCTGCTCGACGGCGTTTTTTGTATTTTGAAGTAGAAGTCGCTGAGAGGGTAAGCGACTTTGGTCTTGTAAACCAGCTGACGGGCCCAGCGACTTTGTATCGAGAAAAAAAAAAAGAGAGAGTATGTTTGGTGGCGTCCGAGCCTACGTGGACACCAGTTAGGGAAATAGTTTAAAAACCAACCCAAAACTTGATTTTTTTTATTTTTTAACACCACTTTAGGAAAAGATTCTCAAATATTGGGCCATTATGTTGCAAAAAAAAAAAAAAAAAAAAAATTGGGCCATTAAACTAAAATATGAGATGATGAAAAATCTAGTATAATTGTAATATGACAATAATAATAGAGGTGAGCAAATACGGGATATCAATTTGATTTTGATGTGAATTCAGTTTTCAATCGGATCATCGAGTTATTCAATCTGATTTCGAAAAGTTCTTTTCCTCTTTTTTTTCCTCGTTTATTTACATTTCTCCGTTTGCTTGTACGACAAATGTTTCCCAGGAAAATATGTGTTTTTTTTCCTTCGTTTGGTTCACAATACGGATGGAAATTAGCGTTGGAAAATAATTTCAATAATTGAAGGAGCTAGGGAAGTTGATTTCCCACCGCGTCTCTCTGTCCATGCCACGCATATTGTGATACTGTGTTCCACAACATTGTATGATGCTTCCAAAAATCAAAAGCCTTTGAGAGTGGGAGAAGAAGGAAAAGTAGAAGAAGAAAGAGAATTGAATTTCGGCATTGGAATCGATGAATTTGGCAACAACGAGCAGCACCTTTTGTTATTGCTTAATTAGTGGAGGAATCAGTGGTCGGTTCTACTGGTCATTTGACCGTAGAGGCATTATGATTCAATGTAGGGATGTCAATGGATCGGATTCGGATCGGGTGGACCATGATCCGCTCCATCCGCGAATCCAAATTCGATCCATCCGCGACTCGTGAATCCGCCAATCCGAATCCGATCCATCCATCATCCGCGGATAAACGGATGGATCGGGTGGTTAGTGGTTTAATCGTGTATAATTTTTTAAACCTGAAATTATTTTATAATAGTGCTTAACTTAATAAATTTTTTCCATGTATCATGCATTTTACTAGAGTTAATAAAAATTCCATACAATTAAAACACAAAATAAATAATCTAATACAAGTACTATTATTACAATTCATTAATATTCTAAAAATCATTCAAAAAAATTAAGAATTGTCTTATT
>BSSO01000631.1:0-30536 GCA_030267885.1 Mesembryanthemum crystallinum
ATGAATATGCATGTTATGAATGATGAATATTTATGCTACGAGTGATGAATATGCACTTTGTGAGTGATGAATTCAGTAGTTCGCATATAAGTTTAATTCGCACTGGAACTTGACTCTAATATATATAAAGCCAGAAGGGTGTTTTGGTTGTCTAAATTTCTATGGACAAAAATACCCTTCTGCTCACCAATGTGAAGATTAAATCGTAAGGTCAAAATTGGTAAGTTTGCCACTCCATTGGGCCCACCAAAAAAATCGGTTTCCCTCATCACTCACAGGGGTCCCTCATTACGCTCTCTCAGCTCAACCTCCCCCCACGACGCCCCTCTCTCTCCTTCTCTTCTTCACAGAGCGGTTATGGAGTCCCTCCTCTGCTCTCACCGACGTTTTCTTCCCGACGATTCTACCATTTTTTTACTCATCCAAAAAAGTTCCAAATTTTGGAGAAGTGAATTTGGTTATTCTCCTTTGCATTCTTTTTGCAAAGGTACGCTCAGATTGTTTAGTCAATCTCTGTCAATTTTTTCACCCACCTTCCTAAAATTTGGATGTGTTATGTGGCTGTTGCAAAGTAGTTTTGATCTGCTAACGAGTTTCTTTTCTTTTCTACTGCTAATTTGCAATTAGGTTTGAATACCTGTATCCCATAATTTGCTGCAAATTATGGGCCAGTTTCTTCTAATTTGGAATTAGGGATTGACTACCTGCAACTGAAATTTGGTGCAATTATGGGCCTATTTCTATTATATATGTTGATCATTGAAGTTCATACTGAGTATGGTATCAAAAAGGTATTTATATTCATTTGCTTAATTTACACATTCATATGTACAAGTTCTGATTCTAAATCTGCATAATTTATTTTGTAACTAAGCAGAATTTGTAAATAACTTTTTAATTTAATTGGTTCAATTGTAAAATGGTAGATGTGCATATAAGTTGTCCCAAGTTAATAGCTATACTCATATTCTGCAGTTACATTGACTTATAACTCTAAATCACTAATGCCTTTTTTCCCTCTATATTATACTCAATGTTTCTTCATTTTGTTTTTTTAAGTTTTGATAATCTATTGGAAAATTTGATGTTAATATTCCCAAGTTTGTCCGGTAAAACAATATTATTTCCAAGTTGAAAATTATACAAAAATATTCCAACGTTTGCACTTTTGTCACAAAAATGTGCAGTTTGCTAACGCCATTAACTTCTGTTAATGGTTTGCTGACGTGACACCCCTAAAATGTAATTAAGTCTTAAGTAATACTCTTGTACAACCGTCTAACTGTTAAACGACCCAACTGAGGAGCTATTTTTCCAATTTAGGGGTTATTTTTAACAATTTAAGGGTGACATTTTACAATTTAGGTCAATTTTATGAAACAATATCTCCTCAGTTTGGTCGTCTAACAGTTAGACGGTTGCGCAAGAGTGTTACTCATGTTTTAATTATATTTTAGGAGTGGCACGTCAGCAAACCGTTAACATAGGTTAACGGCGTTAGCAAACTGCACATTTTTGTGACAAAAGTGCAAACTTTGGAATATTTTTGTATAATTTTCAACTTGGGAATAATATTGTTTTATCGGGCAAACTTGGGAATATTAGCATCAAATTTTCCTTTATTTTATAAAATTGTTCAAAAAAACAAAATTTAAGCTTTGCTTATCTTGTACCCAAAATTTAATGAAGTTTTACTTCTTTTGTTCAACCAAACAGTTTTTGCACTTTCTTTGAAAGTTTATAGTACTAGAAACTTTATGAAATTTAGAACTTCATGGAGTGAGCCAAACAACACACATAAGGTGGGACGTGGGAGGTACACAAAGAGAAGTCGAAGTGCCTAAACTTCCATCAAGTGTATCTGTACAATTCAGTTCCTCAACTAATGTAATTACAGAGCTTAGTTGTACAATGGTGGTCCAGCCACCAACTCTAAGAGCTCTAAATCTAATAAATAGCGGAGCTACTCCTACCTAAAAACTATGAAAGAATTCCAAGTAACACACACCTAAGCCAAAAGGTTGTAGCCTGAACATTGCAAGTTCTCATGGGAGATCCATCCAACGGCTACATTCTGAAATCCAGAACACACACAGTGTTGTTGGCGAAACAGGCTGCAATTTTGTCGCCATCCTTATTCCAACAAACTTCGAATATGCCCCCGTTACCAGAATATGTCTTGATAATCTTCTTTTCTTTCAGGGACCATACATGCAAAGATTTATCCAAAGACCCACTCGCTAAATATTCACCCGAAGGACTGAATGCAACAGAGTACACTGCTTCCCTGTGGAACGAACAAAGATCAGGGTTTGCAAATAAAAATGTGCTACTTTAACCAGAATGAAGTACCATACTAAAAGACTTCACAGAAAGAGTTGGTTTAATAAGTTGAAACTTCTGAATGTTTTTGTGAAACTATCAATTAAGCATAAAGGTGTGTGTTTATATAGGCCGTTGGGCGGTTAGGCCTAGCTTTGAGCTTCTGCTTCCTTCCTCAAAGTGCTTCAACGAAGCCAAAATGGGACGAGATACTGAAGCCCATTTTCTAAGTTCCTATTTCTAGCCCCAATTTGGCTTCTTGGAAACTTGCAAAGGAAGAAATGAAGGGAGGACATAGAAGGAGAAGAGAGATTTGTAAAGGTGAAGCTCAAATTTCTAGAAACTTTGTCAAATGGCCTCTTAGTCATTAAAAGGATACTTACTGTAGAGGCCTGAATGCTTATGTTCGCCATTAGAAAGAACTAATAGTATCATTCCCCCAGTTCTCCCAGCAAGCTGATAAGACAGCTCTACTGATGTAAAGTTAACCAACCCACCTTTTCTTTTTCCTTATTTTGAATTTGCTGCATCACATGACTCTCAGGACAGCTNAACAACAACAAAGAGGGGACGAAAAGAAAAAGGTCCCCACCATGACACCATTCCCTTCTCAACACCACAGCTGATTAACAGAAGCCTCAACTTAGTCTGAGGAAGTTGTCTATAGTCTAAAAGACTCAAATCACCCTCGTTTTTCCTAAAACAAAATAAAAAAATTCACATATCCTTATTTTCTTCCCTAGTGCTCATCACCGATTTACCGCCATCACTTACAACTTACCTTGGGAACAACACTGCTGTGTCATGTAAATTGCCAACAACAAGCACATCGTTATACAATATCTTTAGGAACATATCATCACTTACAGAAGAAGTTTTCCTTGAGTTACCTACCTGTGGCCATTCAAGCTATGCAGTTGTTTCCCAAGCTCCACATCCCATATTTTGACAGTGGAGTCGAAAGAAGCACTGCAAAAAAGAGTGATATTATAAACAAAACAAGGAAGAAAGACAAGAAGAGCGCACAAGAATCTAAGGGGGTGCATCTGCAATCTTCTCATGGATTGAGATATTATTTAAGAAACCATCCAAATATATGGCAACTCAAATTTCATCCTTTGCTTTGACCAAGTAGGTTCATAGTTCATTAACAGAGCTACTGGTATATTCGGGCCAAAAGCATCAAACCATGGAAGTACAAGTCCATTGGAGACCAGCATAATACTGCAACAAATGGGTCAATAATAATATAATATGTGCATTTCTACAACATATTAAAATTCTTTTCCCAAACTAGATGAAAATGACATACATGTAGCAAGTCAATGGATAACATAATAAATTAAAGATTCACACAGCCAAACTCAACCATATATTATCCTAATTTCAAGAAAAGTTTCATTTGTTTTCACCAGCAACTGAAAACAAGCAGATAAAAGTAGGATATTGAATTGGCATGCAAGATGGTTCCCAAAATTAAAAATCAACATCCAGAGTTAAGTTGATGGTAGAACTACACTTACAGGTTGATGATCTCACATTTCACATTTGTAGCAGGTCAGTTAAAGAAGTATATTACCTTGCCAGAACCAATTGCTGGTTAGGATTGTTAGTGCCTGGACCAGTCGGGCTCCACCTTATAGTGTATATCTCCTGAAGATATTACAAATATATATTATGAAATCCACAGTATAGAACTTTTATTGCATAAACATAAAAGGCAAAAACAACAAAGCTAACCTTCGAATGTTCGTTTAGATCATGGACATACACATCCTGCCTCATACTCCATATCTGCACCACCATTTCACATTCTCACATGCATGATTTATCCAATCAGACAAAGGGCAGATGATCTGTTTTAACAGACAAAAATGACGCAGAGAAATGCAAAATAGCTGCGAAGGCGATCTTGAACACCTCATGTTCAACACAGAGCATCATCTTCTTTTCCCTTTTCTTTTTTCATTTTTAAAGTGGCCATTATAGGAATAGGTAGTCAAACTACACCTAAATAACTGTATTTCTCTCCTCTTTAATCCGTCACTGATAATAATGTACCCAAATTAAGCGCTCTAAAAGCCAAGACTAGATAGACAAAGCCAGCATGGTTTGAAGCGAATAAAAAATCCCTATGGCTCTGAGACCAATGGAAAAGAACACAGACAAGAACTGTCTGTAAGTTTAACTCACAACTCTACCCCATAACATAATAAAACAGAACTACCTATGAGCCATGTTTAAGAAAATAAAGGAACATATATCAGGGAGCCTCACATGGATAAAATAAAATCCTATACAATCCATTCAATAAGTTATTCTTATGCACCTCCTATATATTTTAACAAATTTGTACCAAGATTCTCAGATTTGTGTACAAGAACTTACTCCCCTATGGTGTGCAGGATCAACTAATACAGTAAACAAAAAAGGATCTCCACAAAGAATAATGATTTTATACTCACCGTCTATCAAGATAATTGCACTATTTTCTGTTTTGGTCAATTACTATTTGACTGTCCTAAACATCCATTGTCTCTCAATGCATTAATGCATTGCTCAACTAGAATTTGTTACTCGTAGTAGTTTTCAATATTCTTATGTTTGCGTTCTGAATATTAAACTTCGGGAAGCACTTTCAAAACGCAGAAAAAATCATGGATGCACTAGCATTGAACAAAATAAAAATTTATGAAGCAGGAAAAATGAGTAAAACGCAATAAGAATATCAAATAACCTTTGCAGTGTTATCATCTGAACAAGAAGCCAATAATGTTCCAGTTGGGTCCCATTTGACACAGTTAACTTCACCCTGAAATGGCAAATATATATGAACTTTAAGATGATGCTGGAGATTCTGAAAACAGAAAGGATGACTTTTAAAGAGCTAATGTATTTACTACGTAACACAATTTACAGAAGGCATACAAAGATAATAACCACCACCCAAAAGATAAAATAAAATAAAAAAGAAAAACAATGATGCAAGAGTTGATCAACAAATTAATGCACTACGACCAACTTCTCATATTTTGATTATATGCAACATCTCATTGGCAACAGGAACTATAAAGAGCTAACATTCAATTCTGTTATCAGTTATAATCAAGCTTAGCAGGTATTAGCAACAGACTGGAAAGAAGCTTAGTAATTTTACAAGCAACACCTTCCAACTTATTAGCAAATTTACCAGGTAGGTAACAGTGATGGATAGCTGGATACATATTGCTCACATTCGATAAACATAAATGAGAATTCTAGACCAATGACAAACAAACCTGATGTCCTGAGAAGGTTTTGAGAGGACGGTTCTCCCCAACTTTACAAACATAAATCATGTTATCTGTAGAGCTTGTTGCAAAAGAAACATTGTTCCGCCAATCAACATCCAATGTTGGACCTAAAGAAAAACACAGGGCTATAGTTCAAGCCAGATAAAATATTTCAGTGCTGAATATTCGTATGACTAATCTCAATATTGGAACACACCTGAATGAAACTCAAACTGTTGCTTTGGTTCTTCTGCCTTCACATCCCAAACAATGGCTGTTTTATCACAACTACCAGTAAGAAGATAATCACCCTTCTTGTTCCACTTCAAAGAAAATATGGGCCCTTTGTGTCTAGTTAAAGTACTCTTCAGGTCACCTGCATGAAAATATCACAAAATATAGGAACTACAATCATAAAAACAATCAGCAGATACAGACATCCCATGCCACAGTTCTTTTCTAGACCTACAACCTTTTTAATTACACTGCCAAGTTGATCAAACGTGCAATGATCCTGTATGGGATCTAGTTTACTAATTAGTGTACTCACTACTAAGTTATGTACTTAATTTTCCACATAAATGACAGACAAAAAATAATTAATTTTGTCAAAAATCCTCCCAACTTATACATGAATCAGCTTGGTTCCTTACCAGCTAATTACAGGTCACCTGCTATGTTGCATGGAAACAGGAAAAATTATTTCTCAAAAAAACTAGGAAACGTGCTATGTTGCATGGAAATGGATACAGAGAAACGGCAAACACCATTTCTCAAAAAACTAGGAAACGTGAAAACGTAAAAGAAGAGAAAAAGTTGAATAAACTAAAGTTATCTTAACTATCATCAATAACTGTAGCTATAATATGCTTTAGAGACCATTGTCTTGGTGGTAACTGGTAATTCCATAAAGTAGTCACAGCCATCCAATGGTTCAGACAAACAAATAGTTTCAATTTCTGTAGAAAGCAACTAGGTGAGGAAAACAGAAGAGCAAGCAGAAGCACCATACAAGACATACCATTTGCATTCCAAATTCTTGCCTGGCCATCATAAGAGCCTGTTGCAAGAAGTGTACCATCGCCCTGCACAAGAAAAGGCAAAAATGGAATTGAAAACAAAGAATAAGCAACCATGAATATATCTTTCATAGGGAAGCATCCAATCACATATTTAAAAAGTTACTTCTATCTTTTTAGTTAGATATGTTAGCTTTTGCATTATCTCTCTTTTTTCTTTTTCTGCCTTGGCGGTTAGGTTGGTACTCTACATTAGATGTTATGTTACCATGCAAGTAATATGTTTTCTTTTTCCTTTTTCTTTTTTTTTTTTCTGTTTTTGATACAAGGGACCCGCATCCTACTCTTAGAGTGTGCACCAGAAAAACCCCGATATATGCAATAGCTTGCAAACCACATACACATACACTAGACAACCAACAAGATAAGCTAGCAAACAAGCTCAACAAAGAGGCCTAGTGGGAACTGAACCCTTGATCTCCCCCACGACAAACTTTGCTACCCTTTTAGGCAAGTACCACGTACACAATCTAGAATGCGTATCAGACAAACAATGGCAAAGACAGTAACACAGATTGGAATAATTTAGCAGAAAAACTCACATTCCAATCAAGTGTAGTGACATCCTTGCTTTTCTCATTTGTTTTCCCTTTAACATGCTTCAACACCACAACATTGGCAGACCCATTATTTGATTTAGAATTGCTGTCAGAGATTGTCCAAATTCGAGCCGTTGAATCCCCAGAACTAAGTCATAAAGAAATTAGTATCAAAATATAGAAAGTATAGTAGACAGTGACACCTTCAATGTGCCTATACAGTACTAAGATTCAGAAGATTAAGAGGTACACAAATGCTCAGAAACAATAAACAGATTCAAGAAGCCTTCAATGGACTCAACTTTTAATTTCTCTGAAACAAAAGAAATCAAAGAAAGATCAAGACTTCAACACACGACTCCATCACAGTGTCACATATGACACTGTACGTTCCTGTACTCAGTATGGGTAGGAGAACGCAGTTCACTACCCAGCTTAGTTTCAGTACGAAGAGTATTTTTGGTACACATTTTGGTTTAGCTGTACTTTGTTTTTAGACATATAGATAATCTTCAATTTTAAAAAAAAAATAAAAAATAAATAAGCTTAACTATCTAATAGAACATAAGGTAATAATTGCTCAGAATAATTGCTTTTAAATAGCTCCAAGTAACGTAAGGACACCATGCCAGGTTTACCAAGATGGATCAGACAGATCCGGAACATGTACCACTGCAATCAGGATCTCCGATGTACCATGATCCAAATCAAACGATCCNCCCCCCCCCCGCCAACTGATTGTGTTACTCTACTCCAACATAATTTCTATGTTTGCATACCACTAAGCTGGTATATATGATCTGGCAGAATGTAGGTTCATCAACAGCAGTAGTAGAAAAATAAATCAAGTAAATCAACCTTTATAAGCAGGCTCAATAACTCGTTAACAGCAAAATTAGAGGCTATACAAGACTGTGTATGACAGGAGCAGATCAAGAGAGTTAAATTCAAAGGTGAAGTTTGAGCATGCAAATTCCACAGGACTCACCCAGATGCAAGCAGTGAACCTGAAGGACTCCATGCGCAGGCGCAAACCTAACCAAGAAGAAAATTTCCAAACAATTGCATCAGTTTTCAACCTAACAAGTGAAGCTTAGAATAAGATAGGGCTGTTTAAAAACCTCAGATGTATGCCCCTCCAATATTGTCACATCAGAAATAGAAATTTCAAATCCCACGTTCGGCGTTGCTGAACAGATATCCATTGGCTCAGGATCTATAAAGCATGTACCGTATTAGCTTTCATTTATTCATGAAAAGATAGGCATTATTGCTCAAAAGAAATCAAAACAGAAATACCATACTCATTCATGTACACTACTGGTTTTCTTCTGCATACTTGTATATGGATAAATCGTGGAAAGGTACATTTTTAGAGATAACAACTAGTTAACCGAAAGAAGTTGTGTATATGGCTAGTTGGGTACAAAGCCTAGCTTATGATTTTACAACTACAGCATCTAGTGAAGGCTGGAGAGGTCAAGATGTATAAACCAAATTGAGTTTTGGTCAAAAAAACTTAACCTTAGACTTGGATCCCACTCCAGGTGTCAGACACTAGTACAAAACGTCTTTATATCTATGGGCCTCAAATTCTTTACACTTCTTGTAATTCATTTTTATTTCTCCATCTCAGTTAACCTAATCCCACCAGCACTTAGTTTAAGAAATTAAAATCCAAAAAAAGTCGCACAAATAAAGTGAAAGTGGAACGATTTAAATTAGTGGCATGAATAAGGATGCAGAGGGATATTCTTTTGTCAAACCTCAGAAACAAAGAAGATAACAGCCACAATCAATCCCAATATTATCAACGCAAAGAAAATAAAAACTATTAAAAAGGGACAAATGGAATTTTTGTATATAAGATATATGAAATACCTGCAGAAGCTCCATTCTCTTCATTTTTTACTACAACCTTCTCCTCTCGTTCATTTACTGATTCTTTATCAGAATGCCTATCTTGTGGCTTAATTTTTTCATCCCTCTCTTTCCCAGATTTTTCATCCTTCTCTTTCTCACCTGTTTCATCCCTCTCTTTTCCAGATTTTTCATCCTTCTCCTTCCCAAATTTTCCATCCTCTTTCCCAGCTTTTTCATCCTTCTCTCTCCCAAGTTTTTCATCCTTCTCTCTCCCAAGTTTTTCATCCTTCTCTTTCCCAAGTTTTTCTTCCTTCTCCTTCCCAAGCTTTTCGTCCTTCTCCTTCCCAAGCTTTTCGTCCTTCTCCCTCCCAAGCTTCTCGTCTTTCTCTCTCCCAAGCCTTTCGTCCTTCTCCCTCCCAAGCTTTTCGTCTTTCTCTCTCCCAAGCCTTTCGTCCTTCTCTCTCCCAAGCTTTTCATCCTTCTCTTTACCACCTCTTTCATCTTTCTCTCTTCCAAGTTTTTCATCTTTTTCTTTCCCTTCTCCATCCTTAACATGATCTTTCTCCCTATCTTGTCTTCTATTATCTCTTCCTCGCTTGCGTTCTCTATCACGCTCCTTTTCAGATTCTTTCTCCCTATCCTTCCTTAAATTCTTCCTCTTCTCTTTAATAATTCGCTGCAATTCATGTACATCCTTTGTAATAAGATCCATGGGTTGTAGGAATGAGAAATCTTCATCAACATCAGCATCACTCTGCCACGGTCAAGCAAGTAGTGATCAATGTCAATGTCAATGCCAAAATTAGGTAAAGCTCAACAAACATTAAAAAATTGATGATAGGATGCATAAGCTTGCTAACATTACTCAAGTTAGCTTCCATTTCAAAGTACTGAAGCCCTTTCTGCACAAAGGTAATGAGAGCACCAGGTGGAACCAAATTTCCATCAATTGGGCATTTACTGATGCTTGCCTCATAGCCTAGAGCAAATGCTGAGTGTGTAAACCCTGCAACAAAAGGTGGATCAGCAACTTGCACACAGTATAATGAAAGAAAAGTGCAAGTTGTTATTTACACTCCCATACACAATTATGCAATACAAAAAACGCATATTCACTTTACAAATAAACCTGGTTCTCATCTCTCGGGTCAAAGGTACAACCTTCACATGAACCAATTCAATCACTCCCTCCGTCCAAATTTTTTTAAATCCTCGTTCAGTTTTTTATGTCAAGCTACCAAAAGTTTGACTGTAAGTTTATTGTTACGTTTAATGAATTGGAGACAACTTAAATTCTCGTAATGAAAGTGGCAAATGGATATTCTAGAGCTACTTTTTTGAAAGAAAACTTGAAGACAGTACAAACTCAATTGGGACATATATTTTGGTGCAGTCCATGTAAATAACAAAGGATATCTGTTGATAAATTTCTATTTCATTATCCTACTCAATGATACACGAAGCACGATCCATTCTCTTACGTATGGCGGTTATGCAGGACACTACCTGCTACGAATTAAGTAGTCTAGGTCACATATATTTGTTGATCACCTCCTATTTCATCATCTTCCTTTTTTTTAGGTAAGAAAAAATGGTATCAAAGAAAGAGGACAAGACGTCCTTTGAAAGAGCTCCTATTTCATTATCCTACTCAATTTACACAGAGCATGATCCGAGATCCATTTTCGTACGTGGATTATGCAGGACACTACCTTCCACGAATTGGGTACTTTAGGTCACATAGATAACATATTTATAGTGTCAGTTATGGGAGGATTTTTTGTTGACCACTACCTTATATATAGGGTACTTGGCAACTAGATACCTTTTAAAACTTTTTTTGTTCAACACTACTTTATAAAACCTTTTTTTGCCATAGAGATACCTTTGGCCGGATTCCGGTTGATTTTTAATTTTTTGGACCATTTTGCCCTCATGTGGGACGCATATGGTCACTTAACCTGATATTATTTATTTTTTTTCTTTTGGAAATTTGGGAATTTGATCTTCATTTTTGTGTAATTTGAGTTGAGGAGGGGGAAAAATCAAAAAGGGAAAAAAAACAGCAGCTTAAGTGACTATGCATGTCTCACGTGAGGGCAAAACGGTCAAAAAATTTAAAAATCCATCGGAATTCGGCCAAAGGTAGCTCCATGGCAAAAAAATGTCTTATAAGGTAGTGTTGAACAAATTTTTTTTAAAAAGGTATCTAGTTGACAACTACCCTATATATAAGGTAGTGGTCAACAAAAAATCCGTTATAGGAACTTATTTTTTGCTGCAAGTATAGGAAATAAGTTGCATCTCATCATTTACCCTAGCGAATAGTAAAAACGTGCACAANCTTCTCTCCAGTGGTTGCAAGCCGCCATCGAGCAGATCTTTGGGTTCGCCTCTTCCGGTCAACTAAAACCCCATTATTTCGGCCATTTATCTTTGCCACTTGATGGTTGAAATAGCATGGAGATATATTGGTTATCATGTTGTTCAAAGAATAAGATATTTAGATGAGTCGGAGAAAAAAACAGCTGGATAGCATTCCAAATTTCCAACTCAACCCAGATCGATCACAATCCACATTATGTGATGTGCAACCCGATTGCATTTGCATTCCAACCCCCAAACATTGGTCCTACTACACTCCAATTGAGAAAGATCGGTCTTCATCCAGAATAGTAAATCACAACAAAGCCATATAAAAAACTAGAGCCGGGAGCACTTGGACTGATCAGCTTCAAGAAGACCTATATACTTCATCCACGCAATGAAAACTTCAAGACTACCTATATACTTCAAAACACTCATCCTAGCCTCCCACTTAAACAAGAAACGAAAAAAACCAAAAGGTAATAAAAGGTCATTGATAATCACTCTGAGGATATAAAACCTCCATAGTGCATAATGAGTTCATAAGTTTGGGGAAAAAAAAAAGAAAGATAAATCAAACAAAAACCTCACTACACCCTTTTCCACACCTCGAGAACCTCCAATAGTTCGTTTTAACTAATATAGACCCTTATATACACCTTCGTATTGGTGTTGCGACTAATTGTTCTACTTTTGACCAGGCTTTCTTAACTATCCACAACAATATGATAGTTAAGATTTAAGAAAGATTTTTTGCTCAACTATTTCGAAACTTACAAAAGATTTTCTTAACTATTACTCCCTCCGTTCTACAAACAAGGTGACGCTTGGTTTTCCGCAACTCACATGTAACCAAGCGTCACCTTCTTTAGAGAACGGAGGGAGTATATTGGTATTGCAACTTTTTGTTCTATTTTTTACCAGGCTAGTTGATAAAAAAATTTATCCACAGAAGGTGAACAAATCAACTTCATTAGCCAAAGAATAAGGCATTGATTCTTGCTGTTTGAGGCTTTTAAGCCTCTAGAATTCTAAAATAACAAAGTCATGTAATACTTGATGTGCTAGGGAAGGGGACCTACCACCATCTTTGCTACTGTGAACTCCTTCGAGGGAACATTAGCTCTCCCCATGCATCAGAATTTTAAATTGGTGATAAATTACACTTCAGATATAAGAAAGAACGATTGTTTCTGTAATAAGCTCTCTTCTATGACAAGTCTGACCGATACAGCTCAACTCTAGAGTCTAGACTCACTCCCAACAAATATCTAAAACAGAAGGCTTCTTACAACAGTACTGCCTCAATATTGGCATATCCTTGATAAGGCTAAGAAATGTAGATAGCACGATAGAAGCAATACCACACTAAGTACTCCCTCTCATTCAGATGTAAAGGAGCTAAAGTTACCTAACTATAAGATTACCGACTCTTCAATAACAAACCCTTCTTTTTCAAGAAGATCATGCCTTAGTTTATTGCAAATAAATACACCACCCAGCATTGAAGAATCAAGATCTACTTTCCGGGTCACTTCATCCGGATTTTTGTCCCTATTCTTCCGAATAAATGCTTAAGGGTCATTCATACACTTCAAGAATGAGTTTCTTCTATTTGAGTGGACTCTTGCCTTCCCATGGTGGGAAACTAGCATCGGATAGAGCTCATCCTCTGCCACCATAATAAACAACAATTCAACCACCCTCAGTTTCCACAGGCTTTTTCATCTTTATTCCCCATCTTATTTCACCCAAAAAAAAAAAAAAAAAGAAGAAGACTTCAACTTTCTCATGTTATACTGAATTGTGAGGTATGATTCTTTTTTACCTGCCTTGTTAAGAAAATAAATAGTTCACCATAGCACATAACTGCAGAAATCAAACCACAAACCCAGCACCATAAACCACAAATCTGACGAAAACACATCACAGTAAACATGCAACACAGTTGTTATCAAACAAAACCAAATCTAAACCCTAATTTCGAGTGATTTGACTCTTCACGCTTAACAACTACACAATTCAAATGCATACCTGCCTCACAAACCCTAAAGATGCAACACCAACATCTCCGAGTAATTGAAAATCAATAAAATTCAAGAGACACACAAATTGAAGTAAACAATCAACAACTGGCATCGTAAAATTGAGAAATTGGAGTAGAAGAACAAAGGAAAGTGACCTGATTCTTGAAGGTAGCGGAAAACGAGGTAGTTCAACTCGACGGAAGAGAATGAAGCCATCGCAATCAATTTTCCGCCGGAAACTGACGAATCAGGCGGTCATGGTTGCGATGCGAAGTCCAGAGTTTTTATTGGAGAGTGAGAGCAGAAGCCGTTTGTTTCGGCAAAAGACGTTTCGGAAGTTGGCGGATGTGGGACTGGGACTCTTCAATGTCTTAGTTATGTCTCTGTCTATCTTTTTTTTTTTGCTTTACTTTCTTTTTCTTTTTCTTTTTCTTTTTCGGGTAGAGGGGTAGACCGGTAGAGGGTGGATCCAGCTCATTTCCCGTGATTTCTTTTGTGATTATTATTATTCTTCTTTTGAAAACTGAAAATAAAACAAAAATCTCTAATTTCATACTCCCTCCGATTCCTAATCTCCTAGGCATTTACTTTTGACACATAAATTAAGAAAATAGCATAAAGTCCCAAATACCCCCTCTTTCTATCCCACCCATTATCCCTCAAGTTCATAGAGGGGTTTGGGTGTGGGAAGAAAATGAGGGTAAAGTTGTCTATTTTGTGCAAAATGTACACCCAAAAAGGAAATGCCTAGGAGATATTGAATTGTCCCAGAATGAAAAATGCCTAGGAGATTCAACATCGGAGGGAGTATCTCGTTTGATTCCATTTGTAGGGTCCGTTCTTTACGTTTGGATTTTGGAGTGCTGAAACTGGAGTTTGCTGTAAATTGTTGCAGGTTGCTGGAGTTTGTTGGAACTTTTTGCTGGGGGGTGGAGTTTGCTGAAAATACTGGGATTATATTTTATTTTATTTTTACTCTAAAGTGCTGGAACTTTTTTATTGTTTACTGTAGGTTGATGGAGATTTTTGCTGATTGCCGGAGTTTGCTGGAGAATTCTGGGGTGCATAAAAAACAACACGAAAATAAAAGACCCTTAGTTTTGGAATTGCGTTTTGATATGGAAGTGGAGCAACAAAAAACTAAGCTCGATGTGTTATTCGGTTTTCAAATTACTAAAGGGGTGAAATTCATGAATTCAGATTCAATTACATGTGTCAATTCAATGTTAATTTCTTAAATGGACGGAATCTCATTTGTTTATTTCATATTTCTGCGGCTTTTCAAATTAAAAGTAGTTAAAATTTTCCTCTTTTAAAAGGGTTTAGCTTTTAGTCGATTAAATTGACAATTAAAAGTACCCTACTTGGAGATATCAACGAGCAACGACTTGTTTCATGCAACTACCCAACCGTAACAATCCCGTCTTGGAGTCCTTTGAACCGACCTAATTTCATAAGAGTGTGTGTGTGTGTGTGAATAATAATAATAATAATAATAATAATAATAATAATAATAATAATAATAATAATAAACATGTATTCCATTAAGAACAAGCCCAAATGAACTACCTTGCCATATGAACCAGACCATGATCAGACCCGCCTCATAAGTGATACCATTTAGCCTATATCTAACCATTTACCTATAGATAAAAAAATAAAATAGATATAAGAAGATGGGGAAAACTAAATAGGATCAAACTCAGTCTGACCTTTTTATAATAATACAATAATAAAACTATAAAAAAAAAAAAAATAAGTCTGACATAAGACCACAACCAACCAAAGGTCAAAACTGACCCATACATGGTTCAATCCACTGGAATTGTTTGGACTAGCACGATAAGACGCCACCAGGTTAAGCGACTTGTTGTCAACATTTGCATGATTGACCCGCTTTTGAATTGGCACAAGTCTCCAATCAACCCATGACCATTTCTACTTGGAGGATGTTTTAATATGAATAAGAATGTAAACAATTAAAGATTAGGTGATGCCTAATTTGGGAGAGTTTAAGATGAATACGAATACAACATTTTGGAAGATTTCACGACTTTGGTTAGAGTATAAGACACTATAAGATCATATGGGGAGTTGTTTATTAATTATACAGCCAAATTCCTCATATACTTGGCATTGGCGACATTTGCTTCGCTAGTGACTCAAGCATTGCATAAGATTATGGTTCCAAATGTTCAGAGAATTGATGTTCTGTTATGTTGAATACGTCTTATATGTCAAATATGGGGTCATGAGCTTTAAGTACCAAAAAATGAACATCAAGCAAACATGTTGCTGGTATTAGAGATAGGCCAATACAGTCGTACATATGCCGAGTATAAGTTCCTGACCCTTTAGGCCAAAATTAGTCCTGCTCACACCATGTCGCCCCATGAAAGGGTATTCCAGCAAGCAGTTTCTCAATTCACAAGATTCGAATCCTCAACCTTGCTTAAGGGATAAAAGTGTCAAACAACTCACACCAACCATTAATTGGTATTTAGCTGAACGGACAAAAAAATAAAAAAATTAGTGGATAGAGCTGACAGCCTGACACCAATAAGATTTGGGCTGAATAGGGAGAGAAAAAAAAAAAAAAAAAAAACCCTCAAAGCTTAAACTTGACGCTTTGCTCCATTCTTGGCCCATTGATTCAGTGCACAGGGAGCCCAATACTAGAGTCAGTGAGGAGAGATAGTCAGTAAACTGAAAAAAAAAAAAAACACACATACGATACGACACTGAATCACTGGGCTATTGCTACGACTATCTTCTCCGGCCTTCGCTCCTCTCACTCGCCGGTCGCCGGTCGCCGGTCGGAGCTCCGACTGCCTGGCGTTGCCGTCTTGTCCCTGTTGGCTATCCTTCCTGTTCCTCCATTTAGACTTTGAGGTAATCATTCTCCACCTTTCTCCCAATTTTAAGTTTCTTATAGATTGGGTTTTCGTTTCATTTTGTTTTTGCTATTGCTATTGAAACTATTTGTTAGGTTAGTAATTCAGGGTTATAAATCACTTTAGGACTTTACATGAATGTAAAATCAGTTAGAGCTGGGTTAATATATCGAATTTAAATTAGAATCTTGAATCCTCTCTCCAAAAAAAAAAAAAGAATCTTGAATGCTTTAATTGTCAATTGACTAATCCAGTAGTGCTAGACTAGACTCAAGTACTGCATTTTACTATGTTTGATGATGTTTTAGGGCGTGGTATATGGCCGTCTCTTGCTTGGGGAATGCCTCTTTACTTGGGGCTGATTTTTCCCCCCCTCTCTCTCCATATATGGTCTGACACTAACTAAAACAAGTTTTCTGGATCGGCCACTCAAAGAGGGTTAGTTATGATTGAAGGAGGTTAGGGAGTTAGGGTGTACAATCAGTCGTGATTGGGCGCTTTGCTGGGCTCCTCCTTTTCGTTTATTGACATCTTGATTACATTGGCTTGCTTGCTTGATTGATTGTTTGAAGAGAAATTGGATTATGAATGATGTTTGGCATGCTGATTTTGCACTGTACATGTTATACATCAAACAGAAAAGGGGAATTCTCATTGTAGTGGATGTAGGGTTTTCTAGTGAATACACTTTAAGTTTCATAAGAATATGTCACTATTGACTACTAACAGAATCAGTATCAAATTCTAAGTACTGTACTGCCATGTGGTTAAAGATGGTTCCATTCTATAAAAACCCAACTGTTACAGCAGTCACCTGAAGCTATCTCATCTGACAAATTATCCAACTTGGTTTCATATCGAAGGTTTAGCATGTTTTTTTGTTGTAGTTATATGGAGAATTGTTTTTATTTTAACAGTATATGGGTAAATGGGATATTGATGGTGCAGAAATGGATAGGATTTCATTTTCATACTTTGGATATACTTGTGACTGATTTATGGCATGTGTTTGCCAAAAGTAGCTGCCCTTTTTGCTTCTTGTTTGCCAAAAGTATCTGCCCTCTTTGCTTCTCTAGCTCATGTATATACCACTTTATGCTAGTTGCAAATTTGAGTTAAGTAACAGAATTGTGTACATAACTTGGCAATCTAGCTATTTGTATGCACATTAAGTGTACTCACACCATTTAATATTCCTCTTCACAGTGGTAACAAGATCAAAAGTTGATGAGTTCAACTACGAGATCAAAAGACTCTGAGGAAACTTTTCTTCTGGAAGTCAAAAACTTTTTTGACACTTCACCATCCCTCAAAGATCGTTCTCTCATAAATGAAAAGTTGGAGAATTTTATTGAAAAGAATTCTCCTACACCAAGTGAGTTATTAACATCCCTTATATTAACTTCTCTAGCAGGCATTGTCAGAGGGCTATTTTGAGGTAAGGTTGCAACATCTTGACCTTCAGGTTGCAACATCTTGACCTTCCAAAATCTTGCCTTTGGCAGGATATTTACTGGGTGGTGTTGTGGATTAATTTCTATCAATTTTCTTCACCTTGACCAGTTTGACCTTTAGTTCATTGTGGTTATGCTGTCTTTATAGGAGATGGAACATCTGGGAAGAGGATTGTCTGTGTAACATCTGGTGGGACAACTGTTCCTCTTGAGCAAAGATGCGTTCGCTACATTGATAACTTCAGCTCAGGTCACAGAGGGGCTGCATCTACAGAGTATGTATCCTGATTGGCTCTCTCTAGGATTTGTATGTCATTACTGGTCAAATCAAATTGTACTAACTGGTCAGCATACAGGTACTTTCTCAAGGCCGGATATGCTGTTATATTTCTTCATCGGAGGTGACTATTCAATTTTCTCATGCTTTCTTTCTTCGCCCAATTTTGCAAGTTTTTTAATGCATACTGAAGCCGTTGTGTGATACTCGGTCTAGAGGAACCTGCCAACCATATTGTAGATCTCTTCCTGATGATCCTTTGCTTGAATGTTTTGAGTCCACGAATGACTCAAATATCAAAGGTTGGTATCTCCCGACCCTTAAGTTCTTGATAGCTTTGTTTACTCTTCTTAAGGTACCAGGGAATGTGCTTACCCCACATATTGGAGATTTGCCACATAGAGCGCAAACATCATAAGAAATGACTTAATTGTGTGGTAACATAATGGATAATTTTGTAATAATTTACATCTCTCATTGTTCAGTGCAGCAGTCACATGCTGAGACAGTGAGGAAGGCAATCACGGATCACCGTGCAGTATGGATCACTTATATCTCTGTTAAACAATTGAGTGTTTTGTAAATATTCCTTTCCAACCTTGATGTTTTCTTTCTTGGTGCTTACATTTCACATTGTTTAATTGCACTGTTGGTTTTATAACGTGGGTTATGTATGGCAGGCAGTTGCAGCAGGGCGCTTGTTGAAACTACAGTTCACAACCATATATGAGTATCTTCAGGTTAGCTTTCATATGTCTCCATTCCATAATTCCATAGTTGCATTTATGATGTTTTAGATTTTAGAACTCCTACTTAATTGAAATTTGGGAGCTTTTATAAACTAGAGGATCACTGACATTCTTGACAATTGCATTCCATAAGAGCTTAGTAACAGTTCCAATATTCCACCTTTTCTTAACATACACTGGGAAATGGTAGCAAGAAATCTCATCCCTTAAATCTTTTACCATATCATGCAACCCTATAATTCCAGTGGCTCTCATGAGGCTCCTACCTAACGCAAAGTATGTGAGGTGGGGCGGTTATCAGGAAGGTTTTTTTCATACATCAAAATAATCAAGATGCGGAAGAGCTTAATGAGATAGTGGATTCAATCCATTATAATATATAGCTGAAAATTGCTCAATAATGACTTTAAAATCTCTCTTGAAAACAAACTCCTCTGCTTTAAAAAAATTTCGTTTTAAACTTAGACCTTTGTCTACTTTTAGCTGAATTAGTGTCTGTGTTATGCTCAGCTTCTGCAGATGATTGCTATTGCACTGAAGAATCTTGGGCCATGTGCTATGTTCTATCTTGCAGCTGCTGTTTCAGATTTCTACGTCCCTTGGGAGAGCATGGTACTGACTATGATTATGAGCAACTGAAGTTTCTATGTCTGTTATGCATTGTCTTAGTGGTTTGAAAGTGTTTGAGAAATGCCTCTGCAGTAGATGATTAATTCCCCTCTTCCAGTGTAGTATAAACTTTTCCAACATAAACGGAAACCTTCACACTCTAAACTCTACATGGTTCCTGAATACTTCCTCTTATGTTTGGAACGTAAGCTGCAAAGGTTAACAAATTCTTCCATCATTTTCATTTATCCATTGCTTGGTGATTTTGGTGGGGGAGGGCCTTTAGAATTATACACAAGATCCCAAGAAACTGTGAAGTTAAAAGCTGAGACACATATACAGCAGAGTGATCATTTACCTGGAAATCCCTTCTTATTAATGTCATTGTTATTTTTATTTTTCATCTATAGTAGGGTTCCAACTTCCATCCTAAAGCCTTATTGTTGTATAACCTTCAATTTTAATTGCTCAAACAACTTCAATGGTATTCAATTTCTTTAGCAGTGTTGTTCTCTTGTTTCCTGTTGCAGCAATTTTCC
Source organism: Mesembryanthemum crystallinum (assembly GCA_030267885.1). Taxonomy (NCBI): domain Eukaryota; kingdom Viridiplantae; phylum Streptophyta; class Magnoliopsida; order Caryophyllales; family Aizoaceae; genus Mesembryanthemum; species Mesembryanthemum crystallinum. The sequence continues at coordinate 19,992 of BSSO01000631.1, forward strand.
ACTTTAAGTTGGTGTTAGAAGTATTAATTAGACAATATGAAGTTTAATGTAGCTATATTGCAGAAATGGAATTTTCTTTCATGAGATTGAAGAATTGGTACAAATTTGTTGTGTACAAGCTGGGTGCAAGTCAAGCGTCTATTAGTTTCAAATTGTCAGGTTGTTATGGTCCATCATAATTTAGATGATCTGACCACTTTGGTTTTTCTTGTTTCCAAACAGTTTATCATGGATTTCATTTTGGTATTCTGCTGTTGATACTGAAAACAATATATCTACACTTTTTTTTTTTTAGTTTAGTAATTAGTAGTCCTGCTTGTTAATGAAACTTGAGCTGGCCAAGGTGGACAAATCTGAAAGTGAGCTGGTTTGTTTTTGCCCTTTAGACCTATAGTGATGACAATATCAGTCAAAAGCTACTACCAATTTTGCCTGGACTGAAGTTTTTACTGCTTTGCCTGTTGCGACATCTATTATTTTCCTCCACTCCAAGTTACCAACTCATTAAAAAATGGCTTGTGAATTATATTTTACTTTCTTTGTCCATTCATAGCTCACCAAAGACAATTTGCAGGCAGAACATAAAATTCAGTCTGCATCAGGACCCCTAGATATGCATCTTGCTCAAGTGCCAAAAATGCTCACACTGCTAAGAAGGGAATGGGCTCCCCGGGCATTCTGCATATCCTTCAAGGTAGCTTGTTTCCATATGTCTTCTCTCGTCTTTTTCTCAGTATTGTTTACTTTGCCTTTTAGCTTCGTGTGTGCTGAGTTTAGTGAAAAGGGATGACATGATGGTGATTGGACAGAGAAGTGTGCTTTGGAGAATCGGGCAAGAATTTATGAAAGATCTAATTGATGATTGATTTTTTTTACATTCTAAAGCACCTTTTAATACTTTCTATGTTTAGTTCTGCAAGTTGATTTATGGATCTCCATCCTTGGATATAGCTGTGCAAGTATTGTTTTCGGAGAGTGGTAGACCTTTCTCTTTAAGCCCTTTTTTCAGGTGTGGTGGTGGTGATGCTGTATAGCCTCATTGGTTGTGCTGGTTATAAATAAGGATGTAGCTTTCATCGGTTTGTAGCCTTCATCAAGTGAATCATATAATAGGTTTTTAGAGGCAAATTTAGAGTTGGATGGTTTGAGACGGGAATCCCCTTGCTCGAGCAACTAAATGGATTGATACTAATATTAGGAATATATTGTGATAGGTGAGATGATGAAGTATAATGTGACAGTTTGGTAATTGGTAGTAATATAAATTTAGAGGCCGTTTGGCCAAGCTTCTAGGATTTTGAGCTTCTCCTTAAATCTCTCTTTCCTTCCCCATCCTCCACCTCTTCCTCCCAAGAGCTTCCAAGAAGCCAAAATGGGGATAAATATGGAAACTCTAATATGAAGCTTCAATTTCTAGTCCCATTTTGGCTTTTTAAAAGCTCTTGGAGGAGAAGGAAGTGAATGAGGGGTGGGGAGGGGGAGAGAGATTTGTGAAGGAGAAAAAATTCCTTGATTTAAGGCCAAACAGCCCCTTAATCAGTGATGTGGAATGACTTGTGAAATGATTAATGGAGTAATTCTTGTGTGGAATTTTCCTATAATTCTTCCTGTCTTGTTTTGTGTTCTTCTGTTTCGGGCACAAGGAATATCTGAAAGTCAACTTTGAGCAAGCTCTCTCATTTTTCTTTCTATGCTTGAGCAGCTGGAGACAGATACGCAAATTCTTTTGGAGAAAGCTGATGCGGCTCTTCAGAAGTACAATATGCATGCCGTGGTAGCGAATGAACTGGCAACTCGCAAACAGGTGGTAACAGTTGTGACTAGGGATGGAAAGACTTGTATTCGCTGTGACAAGACACATGCTGGGGAAGACGTAGAGAGTCCACTCATTGAACTCCTTGTGGAGAAGCATACAATTTACATTGACGGTAACAAACAGCACTTGCATCAATGATCGTTGACATGTTCTTTTGTTGCATGGTTACTTTGCAAAATTTATGTTTTCTCCCAAATGTTATCATTGTGGTAAGCCCCAACCTATGCAGGATTATCATTAGGTGGTGTTGTTGACGTTGTTGTTATGCATGATACCGTGTAGTACTAGTACTAGCTAATAAAACGGCTATGAACAAGCAACTTGTAATGTCGAATAGAATCGGAACGTGTTTGGGTCCAAACGCATATAGCATTGCATAGTTATAACATACTACTACTAGTACTACTTTAACGTAGTATGATCCTTACATTTTTGGTTGTTCCTTATGTTTGTTTAGATCAGATATTGTATTATGTTTGGTAGATACTCTGCCAAGTTAAAGGTTCTTGCGAGAGCTGTTTTAAAGCGGACTTGGACTGGACACAGGCTGAGTCATGTGTGTCATGGCCCGAGCTGGCAACCGGGCTTGGACCGGACCTTTATAATGTCACCAAAACTTCATGTCCGTATCGTCTTCTTTTTAAAATTGGATGGGACGGGTAGATCCTAAGGGCATCCCCATTGAGCTACAACTCTAACAAGGTTTTTGTTATGCCACCTCATCATCCCACAGACCCCATATTTACAAACCTCCCATAAACCCCTTCTCCCCATTGGAAAAAACCCATTTTCAGCTTTTTTGTCATGACATGTGTCACCCTCTTATTAGCCTAGCCATTTCCCCATTGATTGTCTTTAACTATTTTATGCTTTTATTTGGGCCAAAAACCGCTTTGTGCAGACAAAGCAGTTGTATGCTTTTCTTCAAAAACCAACTCTCCCATCAAAGCTCTTTGTTTTTTCATCTGATCAAACCCCTCCCACAAAGCTTTGATGGGGATGCCCTTAAGGTCGTACATGAACAACTCTTGCAACTTGGCTTACTATGAGAACATGCAGAGCCGTTGCGTTCTGTTAGGTCATTTTCTAATGTGACAACATATCAAAATCTGATTATTACTCGGCAATCGATTGACAGGTTCATGCTCAATAACTTAAACCATGAAGTGCATTGTGTGGAAGTGGTAACTTGTCAGAAATCAACTGACAAAGCAGGTGACAGGATGATGGGATCACTAGATCAAAAGCAACTAAAAAAACTTCGATCCCCCAGAGAGTGGTTGTAGTAGTATTTTGTAACTACAGGACAAGAGTTATGGTTCAATTCTATGATCAAGTGCTTATTTTTGAGTGAAAGGTAAATCCTGCTAGAAGAAGTATATACGGAGTATATCAGTGGAATCTAAATCCAAAATATCAGCAACTATACTACACAAGTACACATGCACTCACTTTAAGGAGAGCTGTTGAGGTACAAACGATAACTTGATTATATGTGGATGTAATATTACTAATAATGGGTTTGTATAGTAGACTTTATGCTATGTTAGTTATGCATTATTGACATATTAATATTTTTATTTTCTTTAAAATTAAATTAAATTAACGACAAATATATAGTAGTATGATATAGATATACACTTATATACTCATGATGTCTAGATCCCCGGATTGAATAAGTATGCAGTTTATCACATTCATCCTCAAGACCAAATGCACAAGTTGGTTTGTGGTAGACATTCAAATCCTACCCGACATAACATTTGTATATATAGGCCCTGTTTGGCAAATGGCTGGTGACATTGGTGGTTGGTTGTTGGCTGATAGCTGGTAGAGGTTGGCTGTTGGCTGATAGCTGGTAGAGGTTGGCTGGTTGCATTGGCTGCTTTGACTGGCTGGTGATGATGGATGTTTGTAAAAGGTATTTGTTAAAATTAGCTGGTCATTAATAGCTGGTGCCTTGTAAATATATTGAAATTAAACCCACAAGCCACAAGCCAACCCCAAAAGCTACTCATAATGGCTTTTCAAAAGTTGACTTGTGGGATGCCAAAAGCCAACTCAAGCAGCCACTTACCAAACACCTTATTTGGCTGGTGGACTGGTCAAACAAGCCAAAATTGTCAAAAGCTAACCCAAAAGCCATTTACCAAACACCCCCATAACCTTAGAAAATAAAGCCTTTTACCAACTTATGTACTCATCCTTAATTCCTTATCCGCAACAATATTATTCAAACACTCATACTAATTTATTGTGCATAATTACTAATAGTTGCACTGCAAATGCAATGCTTCTCCTCTGTTTTGTCCTAATCACTCCGAATGGGCTTGGAGGAGACATATTCAACCTGGGAAATAAAAAAAAAAAGAAAAGCTCAATTATTCATCACTAATAATTACACAATACTAACGATTAATTATGTGAAGCTCAAGATTAAGAATATACTCGTAATAGAACGAACCTGATCATCACTTGGGGTCCAATCGTTGGTTGCCGGGTTACTCTTGAACGATCCCTTCTTTCTCTCTCCTCCATTTTCAGTTTCAGACAATCTTTGCAGTTCAGAATCCCATCCATTCTCAACTCCTTCCGTTGCCACCTTTATAAACCCGCTCCCTGTCTGCTTCCATTCCCAAAATTCAATACTCATAGAATTTAACGTCAAAACTAATTAATCTCACCCTTTTTCTTTTCATTTGGTTTTTCTTTTCATTTATATTTTGATCGACCATATTTCTCCCCAACTCAACACAAAAATTACCCTTTATCGTCGGAATTAGTTATGACATCACCGAATACAATGAGTTGCGAAACCAAAAGTTTATAAGTTCTAGAACCAACTCGATCAAATTCAAAAACTTAAACCGAAACTAACTCAACCAAAAGTTTAAGCTGAAGCGATATAATATGATGTGGTTTTTACCGTGTGATGTTGCTTGTCAATAGCTACCAGCTCCTTGTAGTATTGCGTCTCTACAAACTCCTCTTGCATAACACCAACACCATCTTCACCCGTAGGAAAAGCTACCTACTTTCCAAAAGTATAAGTTTTTTTTTTTTTTTTAACCAATAATGGATAAATTATCAAAAGAAAGAAACTTCTAGAGAGAGAAAATTTAGGATACAAACTTGAGAGTGAGACTTGAGGGACTGGAGCCTCTCAAGCTCGGGGATGGGCCCGGTGTGGGCTTGATGGGCTTCAGAGGCGTCGGGATCGGGCTCGCTCCGGTTGGGCTTGACGGGCCGCTTAGGTGCGAGTGATTCGAACTGGGCCCGGACCTGATCGGCGATTCGGAGCTGGTCGGCGTCGTCTATGACTTCATCGCTCCGGCTAGGTTTGTTCACCGTCGGTAAAACTTGCTGACTCACCATCTTCTTGTAATTTTTAAAGCTGCTTTTCGATTTTTTTGATTTTTTTTTTTTTTTTTGGGGGGATGGTGGTAGAGCAGAGCAGGTGGGCTTGTTGAAATGGCTCTTTCTTAGCTAAAAAGGTCGTTTGAACAACTGCTGTTTATAGTGTGGAGTGGAAGGGGAGAAAACAGAGGGAGAGAAGGAAAAACTAGGGGCTTTTTAGCAAAACCACCTTTATAAAATCCTCACACTATAAAACCGAAATCAACCTCCATGTTTCAAAATTTTTAGGAAAAAAAATTAATAAAAATACCATGTTTGTTTCTTTTTTGATCAAAAAGGTCAATACCATGTTGTCCTTGAAGTTTGGTAAAATGCTCATGTAATATATCAACATTTCAAATTAAGCAATTGATCCCTGAATTTTTACGGTTTTACTAAGTTGGCATTAACTTTGATGAAGTGCAAAAACTTGTATGAGGGGCCTCATCTTCGTACATGAGATTTTGTACTTGAGAAGAAAAGAGTGGTACTTTTTTTTTCTCCTTCAAATACCAAGCCTCGTAGCCTAGAAGATTAACCGTTGATAAAGTGCCCATGTTGTTAACTACCAACTTTTCCTAATTTGACTATGATGTTTTTTTTTTTTTTTTTTTTTTTTTTTTTTTTTTGTAGGCTATTTCAGTTCTTGTGATCATGGTACTTATTAAAGATTTATGAAAAATGATTTTTTGTGGGGAACCACCTTATATATAACACTTTTTGTGAACTCCCCCCTTATAAAATGTTTTTGGTGGGGAACCATCTTTTGAAAAACAAACGCCTTGATGTTGCCACCTTCACTCACTTTCCGGCCAAAAAATTGTGTTTTATACCCGATTTATCCTCACATTTTTATCACGTGTGGATTTCTTCTTTTTTTCTTGTTGTGTTCTCCCATTTTATTGGTTAAAACAATGCCCTTCTATTTTTTTAATTTTTTTTTTTCCAGCTAAAAAAATCCAAACGTGGTATAAGCATGAGGGTAAATCGGGCATAAAACGCATTTTTTTGACCGGAAAGTGAGTAAAGGTGGCAACATCAAGGCGTTTGTTTTTTAAAATGTGGTTTCCCACCAAAAACATTTTATAAGGGGGGAGTTCACAAAAAGTACTATATATAAGGTGGTTCCCCGCAAAAATTCCTAAGAAAAACAATATGAAAACATGCAAAAATAGAAAGGACACTTATTGTAAAATGAATGAAGTATATGCAAACAAATCATATCCAAAAGGAACCTGAATATGGTGATAACAGCTGCAAAGTTGTAAATGTACTCACAGTAAATTTGAAGAAGACACTGGTACCATGAAAGAATGTGTAATCCTTTACATAAAGTATACTACAAGAGAAAATATACTACATCAAGGTTTTACAAAATAAACTATGTATATTCATTATCAGATGCACAAATACAATGGTTCATATACAAATTGCGCAGTTCCAGATTTTCAACGTTTGGTTTGTAGTTAGTCTAATAGGAGTAGTATTTTGTTGTCATTTGCCTTCTTTAATTCTCGTGAGACCTGCAGGAAATAAGAATAGCAATTAGTTAGCATTTGATAGTTTCTGGCTTACTGCCTGAAGTAGCTGACCAAGTTTGTTGCCTTTCTTCATTACAAAATAAACCTGAATGGAGTATATTTTTAAATCATCAAACTCCGTTGTCTGTAAGAACAAATTAGTGCTTTTATCGTGACATATATCAGAAACAAACTGCATTTACTATTTCACTTTACAGTTCACTACTTCATACTACAACTGAATTTTCTTAGGACTTTTGACTTCCAATGAACAAGCACTGAAGCACCCACAACAAAAAAGGCAACATATTTCTTGCAGATACCCCAAAAACAGTCGAAGTACTGTACTGTTCATAACACTAGTCACCTGTGTTGTGATATTGTCAAGACACTTTTCCAGTTATCAGACATCAATCTTGGGAGAGATCAGAGGATTTTGCTCATGATTGGCCTCGATTTGCACATGGCCTCAAGAGGCTGTGCTTTTGGCATGCTAAGCCCTCTTCCTTCCGTCAAATCCACTTCCTCATCACTTACCCTATTCCATTCAAAGCACTGAATCAATGATCCTAAAGCCAAACCCACCATTCGAGTGCCCATTGCAGCCCCAGGGCAGCTTCTCCTTCCTACACTAAAGGGCAGGAACTTGTAGGGATCAACATCTCTACTTTGAAACCTTTCAGGCTTAAATTCTGCAGGTTCGTTCCAGAGATTTGGGTCCCTGTGAATGGCCCATGCATTGACCAGTAACATGGTACCACGTGGTATATCGAATCCACCTATCTGACAATCCTGAGATGACATGTGTGGCAAGAGAAGTGGGACAGAAGGGAACATCCTCTGTGTCTCAGAGATGATATTCTGAAGGTAATGTAGTTTGGGAAGATCTGACTCGTTGATCAGACGGCTTTCAACTTGAATGTCTATTTCGGACTTGGCCTTCTCCAAAGCCTCAGGATTGTTGAGCAAGAGTGACATTGCCCACTCCATTGTACCAGAAGAAGTGTCTGTCCCAGCAGCTAGCAAGACCTGCACAGCGAAATAAGATACAGATAAAGCTTCTCATGAACTGCAAGCAAAAGCCAAATTGAGCTGATTATCTTTTGCAAATCCCTACATGTGCCTAATGGAATTCATGCTACTCAGATGCAACACCCATCTTGTTCAACTTTCTGATAGTCCTAAACAACATTCCATCCAATTACTGAACTTATATTAAACTTCTGGTCTCTATTGTTTTGGTCATCTAAAAGGATAGTCCAGTTTTGAAGCTCCACCATGCTCGTCTAGGATTTCGTTGGCAAATACATAGGCACAAATTCTATTTACAGTGCAAAGACACAGTAATGACAGCAAGATAGAAGAGACTCACAAATAGAAGCGATTTAATAGTCTCATCAGTGTAGTACTCTGGCTCTGATTCTTGCAAACATAGCATACGGTCTATCAAAGTTTCTTGATCGTCTGTGCTAGAAACTCCACCTCTATGCTCATCAATCAAACCTTGGAAGAAAGCATCGGTCTTCTTGGCAAGTTTCTTAATCCTCTTCACATAACCGCCATAATCAATCAATCTCAATATGGGTACGAAATCTCCTGGATTTGAAGTATCAGCAAATTCAAGAATCTCTTTGATGATCTCTGTAAACCTAGCGGCCTCCTCACAATCCACCACACCTTCTCCATAATATCGTTTCCCAGCAAGCAATCTAAGTAAGATGTTAAAAGTCAACTCACTGAACACCGATTTCAGCTCCACCTTGGAAAACCCATGGCTCGAGCTCCTGTACAGTTTGGCAAGCACTTTCATGATTTCATCTCTCCTGATGCCGACAGACATGTTGAGGCGGTGTGGAGAGAGAAGTTCAAGTGAGATTATCCTACGAAGGTTACGCCAGTGATCACCATAAGGGGCATTAATTAGAGTGTTATAGTTGTACCCAAGGTATTTGCCCATTAGGAGATATGGCCGGTTGGCGAATATGATGTCATGTTTAGATAAGCAATCTTCAACAGCAGAGGGAGAGGAGACAACAACAACCAACCGTGATCCGAAATTAAGAGAAATAACAGGACCATATTTTTGTGAAATTGTGTCAAGGGCTTTGTGAACTGGGTCTTTCAATAGGTGTAGATGGCCTATTAATGGAAGAGAAGGGGGGCTTGGAGGAAGATTTAGAGCTCTCTTATTCCAAATTCTGACCCTTTGAACTAAGAATTTGAAGTTCAGTAATAGCAGTACAATTAGAGATGGGTAAATCCATGAGTCCACCATGGTTGTTTTTTCTTGTTTCTGTGTTCTTAACTAATAACTATCATCTATCCCCTTAGTTCAGTAGTTGACTTTCTAATCTTATCCACCCTACCCACCATATGCAAGATACAGAAGGTGAAGTGAAAAGTAAGGGCCAAGATGCTAATCAAGGAAGAACTCATCAATACAAATATTTTAAGCAGCACTTACAGTCTTGCAGATATGGACATCATTAAAGGGCCGGGTTTGTTCTCCATGGCTGTTTTTCTTTCTGTAGAACAAACCTTTCATATCCATATGGGTTGTTTGATGCTATATCTATCCGCAAAAACACGGTACACGCGGATATACCAGGGACACAAATGATATTAGTACAAAAGGTTGGCGACATGATCATCATTTCTATCTTGTGTCTGCTACATTAGCTCTGATATATCCACTTTGATGACTTCCTCTTCCTACCCAGTACCCACCTGGCCACCCACCCACCATGTACTAAATACAGAGAGGGTTGAGAGGTAAGGGTTTGTTCATATTAGAAGTTAAAATGATACAATCAACGTATGCACTTATTTGTATATTGGATTTTTTTGTTCACCACTTACGTCACATGCCTAACACGCGAGGGCATTTCGGTCAAAAAAATTAAGTTCACCGGAATCCGGCCAAATGTATCTCTAAGGCAAAAAAAAAAAAAAAAAAAGTCTTAAAAGGTAGTGTTCAACAAAAAAAATTATAAAAGGTATCTAGTTGCCAAACACCCTATATAAAAGGTAGTGTTCAACAAAAAATCCTTGTATATTTCTTTTAAACCTGTTTGTCTTGAAGGGTAGAGTATTATTTGAGGGTAAATGTCAGTGAGGTATGGCTTAAATACACATAGGTATATTAATGTTTCAACAATTACATTGAGGTACAAACTTTTGATATGTTGAGTGCAAATGCAAGATCCGGCACCTCAAAACAAGTAAAAAGTCCAAAATGCTCAATGCTACATCTATATCAGATATGGATGAAATTTATCCATATCAGGTGGGCCGACCAATTTTTATAACCTCTATCGGGATATTTAAAACTAGAACGGGATAAATTGTGTTTTACGAATTTTCATTTATCCCGTTTGGAGTATTAATATCCCGTTAGAGTGTGAGACCCACCTGATATGGATGAAATTCACCCATATCTGATATGGATGCCTAATACTCGAACTTTTAATCCCAAACAACATTGAAATTAGGGGTATTTTGGTCAGAAATTAGTTCATTTGAGTTGAAATTTGAAATTCCGGTGCCATGTCATATTTAACTGGTCGGAAAGTTATCGGAGTATACCTTAATGTTGTTATTGAAACATTGTACCTTTCTGTATTTAGGCAAACCTAAGTATACGTTACTAAAATTTACCCTATTTTATTATAAAGGAAAACTTGATCTCTAATTGATAGAGGACTTCTTCTATGATAGCATCATCTGTTTGGTCAAAACCAAATTGTGTTAAATAAAAAATAAAAATAAAAATCTATATCCAACCAAGTTGTGATAGAAAAATTAACCAAAAAA
>BSSO01000632.1:0-30526 GCA_030267885.1 Mesembryanthemum crystallinum
CAATCAGACATGCAACGATTTTTATCATCGAAATCTTAAAGTTTTTCAAAAAAAAATTAAACAAATTAACAACACTACTAAACTGATTAAGCATAGCACCGAAAGCTTCGATCTTCTTCAATGGAACGATATCTCTTTAATGGCGGGAACAAGCACTAGTAAGGGGATAGATTTTGGGGGGTTATGCGTTACAAAGACGAGGGAGGTGGAATACAAAAGGTTAGGGCTCCTTTCTTAACCGAGTAAATAAGGGGGGGTTTTTCTGTCAATTCGCGTGCAAAATGGAGGGTATTTTCGTCTTTTCCAGCCCCCGGTCACTTAACTTCAACGCTACAAAACCTTCAGACCCTTCCCCCCAAACGTTGCTCAATAAATGCACGCCACGTCAGCTCCCTCAACCTTTTTTTTTGAAATTGGTCCCCTTTCTTAAACCATTAAAAGCTTGGACCCTTTTCTTAAACAAACCTCAAAGGTTAGACCCCAAAAATGTACTTAATTCCACATAAAAGTGCCATTAAAAGAATAGCTTAATAGGTGACGAATCCGAGCGTCAGTGCACATCATGTCCAAGCATCCGACACGCGACACGACACTTATCCAAGATGTCCGTACATCAGAGGATGATAAGTTATTAGGTGATCCACGAGTTAAGACCTAATTTAGGACCTCAACTTTGTAAAAAAAAAAAAAAAAAAAAAAAAATAAAAAAAAAATTGAGTTGAGGACCTAAACTTTAAAAAGGCTGAAATGAGGACCTCAAACCGGTTGCAACATGTAAAATCCTCCAAGATCCAAATCATCTAATATCTTTTTTCTGTCTGTTACCTGTGTTCTTCTGCTTCCAATAGAATAGGTTGTGTAATCACAACACCAAGATGCAGATATTCAAACTCGAAGTTTAACTCAACCAATTGTCAATCCAACTGTCCTTTATCAACGTGGACTATGAAGCTGGTGGATTTACTTTGTGAATATATTAGTTAACTAACTATGATATGGTTCAACCAATTATCAATCCAATCATCAATTATATAGAGATTCTTTAGTCCCAAAAAATTTTCTCTTATTGTAATAAATAAATATCCCAATAAAGGTGATAAAAAGTAAGGATCACATATAAGGATTATGGATGTAGCATTACTTTTTATGGAGAAGAAGAATTTCTCTACTTCTTGCCTCCTTTTCCTTTCCTCCAAGTGTTTGGCCTAGAAAAGGAGGCATAATCTCTTTGCCAAATTCCATAACATAACATTGCCCTTCTCTAGGATCTGACTAATAGAATTATTAATAAAAGAAATCGCAAAGTAGTACAAAAATATGATACTCCATCATACATGTGTGATGACCTGAGAAAACATTCAACTAAGCTTGATTACCATAAATTATGTAAACCTTCAGTCCTCCATCAAAGGGGTATGATATGATGCCATTATGCAATGGGCAACTCTTGAGTCAGTTGTATCTCTCCATAAACTTCTCTATGACGACTGAAAATGCAGCAAAGCCAGCACAGCCAAAACAAGCTGCTTGCGGACCACCTAAAGCACATAGATTAAGTGTAAGACCCATGCAAAAGTAGAGAGACTGGTCACATAAACCATAAATATAATGGAGAATCTTAAAACTCAGTAGCTCAAGTGAAACATGCCTAGTAAATGAAGCATAATCCATCAAGGCGAAAAAAGACCGAATCAAACATTGAATGGTTTCAATCAATCATCCTCTTTTTCTTCTTCTACTTCCTCTGTCATTTCCTTCTCTTTATTTCTTTAATTATTTATTTTTTTGGGGGCGGGGGAGGATTGGGGACGGGCGGAAGTCATTAGAGACAGAGATGAATTTGACCATGTGTTAAGAACAACTCTAATGCACAAAGATCATAGAAGTAAAACATAGCAACTCATGTACAAAGTGCAAGTCCACCTGTTATTCCCTCCAGGCAAAGAACATGCAACTTAAAACTCATGAAGCCACAGTATTCAACCGTCATCCAATTTTATAGAGTTGAAAGCCCTGTATAATCCATACACAGGTCAGGAGGAACCAGAACCAAGCCAAGCATTAGCACAGAAAGGAAGTAATACCTCCTTTAATCCACTTCATCTTGTTTGTATAGGGTTGTGTTTTAGGAATAGCCTTGAGTGAAGCATGTGACAAGAAGCTGATGTGTAAATATTACTGAACTACGAAATTAATTTACATAAATTACTATGAAATATCAGGAGCCAAAAATGGAAAGCAAGACATTCAAAGCATAATAAACGGATTAGGAAAAGAACAACTATACAAACCAATACCAATTTGAATGTGGTTGGCTAAATAGTCTTGCAATGGGAAAAAGGAAAAAAAAAAAAAAAAATCTATTTCTTTCCCAGGTACACACTGTTTGTATGTACTCTTCTAATAGCAACAAGAATACACACAAACAATTATGTTTTATGATCTCCTTTCAGACCAATCAGATGATGAGAAATGCATCAGTTCTCATGAACTTCATGTATTCTTTGTGTGTTTTGACCTAGACAAGAATTTGAGAAGATTTTGGCTATCCATAAGCTGTTTTCTTTGATCAACTATCAGTGGGTGAGAAAACTCACAAGCTGCTGCAGAATAATCATATCATTAAACAAGAACCACCAACAACAGGGGTGAGACCAAGCTTGATAAATCTACTAATATGTTCAGCTAAATATAACTTGCCAAACTGTACACTATACACCCTATCAATGATCAAATATAAATATCCACCACTCATATACTGCAATTAGCATTACAATCTACGCTTGAAAGAGCAAAATGATAAATATACAAGTTATTAGTGTCTAACCTTTAGCTGAAAGTGCACCTCCAGTCACACAACCTGCAACCACGGTATTTGTAACGTCGTGTTTTGCCCGCGCCTTCAGCCAAAATATCAATCATTAGCCATAGAAGCACTTCCGCTGGGAACTAACCAACCATAGTTAAGAGTTGAATATAGGAAGTACCGTCTCAACAACACATTCAGCAGCAGAGAAAACCATGCCCATTACAGCAAAGGTTTTGCAAGAACTCCAGCTCCTTTGACCCATCTGCTTTGCTGTATAAATAAATTGCTGCTTGGCAGACATCGTATCTTGCATAATGGGATTGTCCAATGCTCCAAAAAACAACCCCATTAACACTCCAAGTCCACCTCCTATAAATCACCCAAATTAGCAAAAAGATCCAACATTGATCTCAGCAAAAACAATATACCTAAAAGTCTGAACAGGCAACATCTATAACCAACTGATGCCTACAAAGTGGAGTGTAACTGAATTGAACTACTTGCAATAGATTGGAAATGACTAAACCAAACAGTCTTGCTAGTTGCTACTGCACCAATTTGTACCAAACCTAATACTGGAATTTCGTCAAACATCTGGCATGCATAAACAATAACAGCCCAAAGATCCTTCCTTCCCCCCGAAAACTTGTACCATTTCAACCAACTAAGCAATAATAAGCGTTCTAATCTGAAACAATAGACTAATAACATAACAAAATTGAAACAACCCAAACCCAGATTCAAAGACAGACACTAAGATGAAGATGAAATAAAAAGAAAGCAAATGAATATTGAATGAATATAGTATTTACCCATAACTCCACTAACGACGCTGCGAACGGCGCAATTGTTCCATATATCCTGGCCACGAATTTCCTCAGGAGTGGGGAGGCGAAGTGGCTCTATTTTGGGCTTCTCTGCTTCATTTGAGCTTGTTTTAGCGTCGGTAGGATCAGCTTCCGAGATGTTGCTCATTGCCGTCAAACTTTCTCACTCACCTGATACTCAATTAATAACAATAAGAAAAGGAGAAACTTTTGGCTCGTAAACGTTGAAGCTTGATGACGGCTTGCCCGTTGGAAAGCCTCAGGAAGCGCAACGACTTATTTTGCAAGAAAGAGAGTGAGAGTCGGGGACGAAAACACGACACAGTTGCTGGTCGCCTGGCCGTTAGCCGTCCGGTGCGGTGGTGCCGCGGCGTGAGTTTTTTTTCTCTCGGGTGAGAGTGCGGAGAGGAGAGGAGAGGTGAGATGAGGTGAGGTGAGGTCAGAGTCTGAGAAAAAGCGGATTTGTTATTTTGCCCTGTTCAGCCAGCTAATAATAAATATACTACTCCCCCAAAATCAGGGTGCAGGGCGACCCACACCATTGTATGTGGGTCCGCCCCTCGCTATTAATTAATTTATAAATTATAAAGCAATTTAGTCCATAATTATATTCATGATATGAAAAGTTATTCAAACTTTCATGTTAAATGGGTCGACCCATGAACATAACCCTAAATTTTCTAGATGAAACAAGTCCTTGTCAATTCGGATTTTCGAATCATAGAAAATCTTTATTAAAACCTAAAAGCAGGCCAAGTAAGTTTTCATAGATTTAAATATAGTAATTTTCAATTATAAACTCATTTTGCTAAAACATACTGTATTTATTTCCCACCATAAACCTCCCAGCAATTTTAATTTATCGAAAATTTTCTGTGATACTCTTGAATTTTGGCCCAATATCAGTGGTGTTCACACTTTTCCAATAATGCCAGTGGTACCCCTAAACTTAGACTTTAACGTTTTCTGTATCCTAATGGTTGACGAAGCTCCTTTTCCGTTAGATTTTTTTTTTTTAACTTAGTTAATTTATGGGGCATAGTAAAATGACTGATATACCTTTACTTGCCTTAATTATACAACTGTTAGGTATTTGACAAACATTCCTCTTATAAATTTGAAGAATTTTTTTTGAAGGTTTGACAATGGTGGGTGGGTCGATTTATAAGGGAAAAGCCTGTCAAATACTTAGCCGTCGTGTAATTAAGGTAAGTAAGGGTATATCAGTTATTTTACTGTGCCCCATAAATTAAGTAGGTCAAATAGTAAAAAAAAATCTAACGGAAAGGAGCTCCGTTAACTATTAGGGTGCGAAAAACGTTAAAGTCAAAGTTCAGGGGTACACTAGCATTTATGGAAAAATATAGATATCACTGACATTAGGCCAAAGTTCAGGGATAACACACAGCAAATTTCCGTTTATTTTTTATCCTTTATCTTTCTTTTTTTTTTCTTCACTGTATATACACAGGTTTATGTTAATAAACCATGCTTATGGGGGGAATGTTTCTCTATGAATGTGATTGGAATCTGGAGTGAGGAATGCTGTGGAGCCCGGAAGTAACGTTCCTTTTTCTCCATCAAATTGGACGCAAGCGAATCCGACCAAAATCTCATCCTCCCTTTTTTAAAATCCGAGGGTGATTGCTGTGCTGCGAGCTGAGGAGAGAGAAAACGAAAAACAAAACAATGAGAAATCGATGCTATCTGGTTATGTTAGTGACGGTGGTGCTTGCCATTTCCAGCGGCAGTAGCTGGGATGAGTCTCTCTCCTCAAATGCTATTGTTAGGGGTGTTGAAGCAACGTCGATAGGTGTCAACTGGGGCAGAAACGCATCCCACCCACTTCCTCCTTCTAAGGTTGTGGAGCTTTTAAAGGCCAACAATGTCACTAAAGTTCGTCTCTTTGACGCCGACCCTTTAGCTCTTCAGGCTCTTTCCGGTTCCAAAATTGACGCCATTGTTGGAATCCCCAATTACTTGCTCCCCGCCTTTAATTCCTCCCTCAAGGCTGCTCGGAACTGGGTTCATGACAATCTTACTCGCTACGTCTCCAATGGCGCCTCTAAAGTTCGAATTCGGTATTATGTTTCTCTCTCTTGCCCACCTGGCGTTTTTCTTTCTTTGATTTGGGTTGAAATGTGTCATTTTGACTGGAATATGGGATGTGTAATTGTTTGTGAGTTTGTTCTGAGAGGAAAAAGAAACCTTTGTTTTGTTCAAACTTTGTTATGTGAGAGAAGAAACCCATATGGTTTAGCTGAATTTCTCTGATGTTTCAAGCTGGTGGGTCCTCATTAGTTGGATTTCTATATTGTTTGCTCTGAACTAACCAAATGGAGTGTTCATATGTGTGCTTCAAAGATATTTAGCCTATTTAGGTCGGAACATTGACACTGAAAGACCTACGATATATTCGGCATAATTGGAGTGGATATGACCACTTTTGTTGAATGGTCTGTTATGATGTTGTGTAACTGAATTGGTGCACTGTTTAGAGGACTGACTTACATATGTGCTATTTGAGATTTGCTTCTCCCCGGCTAAACATCCTACTTGAAATTGAGCATATATGTCATGACCCAAATTGCAACCCTTGAACCGATCTGATGTAAGATCGCCTAGCGGTAGTTTTGGTTTGACGCAAGTGACTTGATTACTTCATCGTAGCTTCTGGAACTGGATTGTGCCAAAGAAATCATATAATTACAGCAAGAGGACTTGGCCTACTTATTGGATAACCTATCACGGCTATCAGTACAGTTTTCATAAGATATGAATTTTTAGGAGCAGTACTTGCCACTATTGTGTGCTGTTCATGAGGCGAAAGCCTGAAAGGTGGTGATATCATGTTCAATCATTGGTTTCAACAACCTGCTCGAGGGGTTTCAATAGAAGCCCTACTGTTAGAAAATTATCTTTTGCTTTTGTGAAATAATTTATCATTGAGTTCAAGATTCATTGTTTGAGGGACAGTGGCCATATGCAATCTTGTTCTTGAATACAGTCTTGATTAATGGAGTAAGGCTTTTTGTGAATTTTCCGTAAGTTGGAGATAAATGGAAAGTAGTACATTTGCCTTTCATTTTGAAGTTATAAGCTCATATGAATAAGAAACAGCTATTATGTATTTCTTTTATCTATGGCATCTAATGTTAGGAGGTGAGGACGTACCAGAACCAACTTTAGTTTTGAATTACTTACTGATATAATGGTTGTATACTTGTATGACGGTAAGTGTTCGGAAATAAAGCACAAATTTCAAAGGACGGAGGAAAAGAAATGCAAACACAAGTTGATTTGAGGAAGGGACCCCTAAACTCGTACAAGCACACACTAGCACAAAAAGCATAGAAAGCCCTTCCCCAAGGAAAGAGGCGCTAACAACTAATGTAGAATAATCTCTATAGAGTACTTCTTTAATGCAATTAGGAAACTACTAATTCCTTGCCTAGCAAAATATTACCAAAACTTATGTCCTAGTACAATTAGAAAAAACCTCAAAATGATATCCAAAAGACGCTAGGTATACTGCCACAAAACTTCTTTGTGTCAAACCCGACTAATACGGGCCACGGGCCACCGGTGTTACTTGATAGATTGCCGCTACGTTGAAGTTGGTCTTTGACACACCTGTGTTGCTTGGCCGTGTTGTCTACAGTGTGGAACTGCACTTTTACGAGCTTCTATTATTTTGAGTTTTTCCTTCACATATATCTCTTCTCCTCCCCCATCCTCCTTTTCCCCAAGAGCTTCCACAAAGCCAAGATGGGACTAGAATTAAAAACTCTTAGATGAAGCTTCACTTTCTAGTCTTATTTGCTTCTTTGAAGATCTCGGGGGAGANTTGTGAAGGAGAAGTTCAAAATCCTATAATCTAGGCCAAAGTTCTCTTGCTGAGGTACATGTCCATCCATGATGAGATGCAATTTATCGTTTTTTTAAGCTGATTGTGATTGAATATCAAAACTACCAATGAAGTTGAGGGTTTGGTGCTTCAAGGATACTACATCGTATCGTGTTTGATTCAGAATTATGGGAATATGGGGCTGCAGCCTGCAGTACAGAAAAGTTCTGAACTTCTACTATTCCCCCAACCCCAACATGTGTGCTACCTTTGCTACTCCATGAAATGTGTACTTACTCATGGCTGCAGGGCATTCTACTGCTAGTACAGCCTTTATTCATTTACTCAAATCACCATTTGTATGTGTGTATCAATATCCTAGAATTTCTTTCTTTTCTTTTTTTCGTTGGGATTGTTAACTCACTGCTGTATTTACCTAACTCTGTACTCAGGTATGTTGCTGTTGGCGATGAGCCATTTCTGCAAGCTTATGGTGGAAAGTACACATCTCATGTCGTTGGAGCAGCTACCAACATTCATGCAGCACTGATGAAGGCAAACATTGCAGATCAGGTAAAGGTGGTTGTTCCATGCAGTTACGATGCCTTTGAATCAGAGTCTGGCTTGCCTTCTAAAGGGCGATTTAGGTCTGATCTCAACAAGACCATGACACAGCTGCTTACTTTCCTTGCAAAACATAATTCACCATTCCTAGTGAGCATATCCCCCTTTCACCTTCTGCAACAGAACAGAAACATCTCCCTTTCTTTCTCTCTTTTCAGAGAAACTTCCCGTCCACGTAACGACAGTCACAAGCTGTACAAGAACGTCTTTGATTTGAGCTATGATACCCTCATTACTGCATTGTCAAGTGCTCGGTTTCCAGAAATTGATATCATCATCGACCAGATTGGTTGGCCCACAGATGGAGCAATTAATGCCAATTCCTCCACAGCTCAAACATTCATGAAAGGATTGTTGAGCCATCTTCATGAAAAATCAGGAACCCCACTTAGGCCTCACAACCCACCAAAAGAAATATACATACTCAGCCTCTTGGACGAGGACCAAAGAAGCATTGCTGATGGTGGTTTCGAGAGACACTGGGGCATTTTCACTTTCGATGGACAGGCCAAGTACCAAATTGATCTGAGTCAAGGCTCGAGAAACCTTGTGAATGCCCAAAATGTGGAGTATCTCTCTGCCAAATGGTGTGTTGTCAACAATAACAAAGATTTGAGCAACGTCTCAGCGAATGCTTTAGAAGCCTGTTCTTCTGCAGATTGTAGTGCTTTATCACCTGGTGGCTCGTGTTACAACCTTAGTTGGCCTGGAAACATATCTTATGCTTTTAATAGCTATTATCAGCAGCATGATCAAAGCCCTGACAGCTGCAACTTTGGTGGTTTAGGCTTGGTTACTACTGTTGATCCATCTGTAGATAATTGTAGGTTTTTTGTTCAGCTCCGGACTTCATATGTAGCTTTTCTCTTTGTACCATCTTCAACGTATTTGATTCTTTTTTTAACGATTGTATTTCTTGTATGATTCTGAGTAAGTAGCTTTAGAAATCAGAAGTAGTTTTGACTTTTGAGCAACAATTTTCAGCTGTCTGTAGCTGCTCCCTTGGAGATGAAATAGATCGGAAGCTCACATGATCATTTGATATCTGCAGTATCAGATGTTTTAAGGAGATCAAGAAGAAGTCAACGAGAGATTAGATGGCTCAAATTCTTAATTTGTACTGTTGTTGGATATCTATTTCACCAGGTTTAAGTATGATTTGAGAATCGTATTACTACAGTCAAGTTAGCTTTCTTCAATCAATTTGACAGAAATAGCAATAGATGAGGTCATTTGGTTGTTGAGTTCCCTATCTGACTGACTCAAAATTGTACTGAGCAAGTTTGTCACATGAACAAAAGATTTTGCAAAAACCTTGTTTGCTATTGTGTCGATGTGTGTTACGGTAAGCATTAGACAGCATTCTCAACATTTGATTTCTCTAATTTGATCCTTCAGTCTGTTTTTTTCATTCACGATCTATTGATCATTTAGTTATCCTAGAAAACAAAATGCAATCAAGTTGGTTTTGGCGTAGTGATAGCTCACTTCGTCCCTTAACCAAGTGGTCCGGAGTAATACCCTGATTAAAACCAAATAATTATAACTAGAGCTGATGTCTTTTTACACGCTCCATATGTCTAGTTTTTAGTTATCACTTATCACAATATGTCATATCCTAAAATCAGAAGCGAGCTTGTATAATGCTCCACTTTTATAGGAATATAAATACAATTAGTTATATTGTTCATTACTTATTAAATTTAAAAGTGTGACTAGTTTTTCAAGACATTCTAATATAACATAAGTGAATATTAATCACCACAAAGGGAGTATGAACTACCAATTGGGTTGAGTTATTCCACTAATGACGGCTAATTAGCTCATGTTATAACAAATTATGCAACAACTTATGAGAAGTCTTGTATAACTTCGAAATAGACCTGGGTCGACTTGTTCATCTCATATGGGTGGTCAACACTTGATCCATCATATAAACCAAATCCATACAAGACTTGTCGCAACTTTGTAACATCTATCCATATATGTGAAATATGTTGATGGAATATGCATATTTAATATAAATACGGGTGCAAACTTAAAATATGGTGTGTATATATTTTCTCCCATGATTAATTACGGCCGATAAGAAGTAAAAATAAAAACTCCAATAACCAGAAATATCATCTCATAGGTCATAGCTATTTTCATATTAATAAATCTTTTCCTCTAAGATAAAAAATAAAAAAAAAATTAAGAAAAAATTAACAGCGGTTGATGTATAAGTGGTGAGCTAGAAGCGGACGGGTGTAGTTTATCTTAGAAGGGACCAAAATATCTAGTGTAATGTAGGCTTGATTAGTAAAGAGTAGTTGGGTTCCTAAACTTGGAATTTTGAAGGCAAGAGCTGACTCGACAATACATATTTATCTTCCTCCCTTTCACCCTATAATAAAACGAGTTCCTCTTCCGCAACCTCAACTACAACTAGTACTTATAATCTCTCTCTCTTTCAGTTCGTTCTTTTTTTCCCCCTCCTTCCCTCACTTTCTTTCTCAAAACTATTATCAAGAAACCCTAGATCTCGTCTACGATGTACGGTGGCGGCGGCGATGATTCAGCTCCTCCTCCTTCTGGCGGAGGCTATGGCGGTGGAGGAGGTTACAACTCCTCCGGCTATGGAGGTGGTGGTAACAGCGGTGGGTACGGAGGTGGAGGCGGCTACGGTGGTGGTGGAGGAGGCGGCCGTGGAGGTTATGGAGGAGGAGATGGTGGCGACTACGGCGGAGCGAGAGGAGGAGGCGGCGGATATGGTGGTGGTGGAGCCCGTGGCGGCCGAGGAGGTGGTGGCTATGGCGGTGGCAGCGGCGGAAGAGGTGGAAGTGGTGGTGGATATGGTGGTAACTCCGACAGTCGAGGTATTTGATTCTCTTCTTTTTTGTTTCTGCTTTCTCGCTCTTTGCATATTTAGGGTTATCCGTTCAAGTTTTCTATTCAAGGATTATACTTTGGTTATCATCCGATTGATTTGGCTGTAATTGGCATTGGTTGTTTTTGGACTTCTGGAATTTTTGGCGTCACTTTTGACGTTTCGTTTCATGGTATGAAGGTGGTGGTGGTTATCAAGGAGGAGGAGATCGAGGTGGCCGTGGTGGCGGCAGAGGTGGTGGCGGTGGAGGCCGTGGAGGGAGTGGCAGAGACGGTGACTGGCTTTGTCCCAATCCAGGGTACAACCTTTATCTCTTGATCTGCTTCTTTAATTGTAATTACAACTTGTTACGTTTAGTTCTTGTTGATATTTGGTTTTCCTCTACTTCAATTTTCCATTTATGATTTTCTCCTAGAGTTTTTGTTCTGCTTTGATTATCCAAATGTATGTTTTTATGTTTCAAAAGCTAAAGCCTAGTTATTGAAACCTATACACGTGGTGTAGTTGTGGGAACTTGAATTTTGCAAGAAGAACTGCTTGTAACAAATGCGGTGAAGCTGCTCCTGCTGGTGGAGGTGGCGGTGCTGGTGGAGGTGATCGTGGTGGCAGCGGAGGAGGTGGTGGTTATAGTAGAGGGGGCAGTGGAGGATATGGTGGTGATAGAGGGGGCAGTGGAGGATATGGTGGTGATAGAGGGGGTAGGGGCAGGGAAAGCAGCTATGAAGGTGGAAGGGGTGGAGGCAGTAGAGGTGGTTCTTATGGTGAGGGTCAGGGAAGAGATGACGGCGGTTATGGCCAAGTTCCTGCACCTGCACCTTATGGAGGGGCTGGCAGTTACCCTCCTGTGCAGAGTCAGTATGGCACAAGCCCTGCCTATGGGAACGATACTGCTGTTCCCCCACCCGCGAGCTATACAGGTGGTCCTGGTTCATATCCACCATCGTATGGTGCTCCTGCTGGTGGGTATGGTGGCGATGCTTCTGGAGATTATCGTGGTGGACCTGGTGGTGGACGTGGTGGTCCACCTGGTGGCTATGGTGGTGCTCCCCGGAACTCAGGTGGTGGAGGCTATGGTAGTGTTGCACCAGCAGCTGCCGACCCATCTGCAAAGGTGAAGCAATGTGATGAAAATTGTGGGGATTCATGCGACAATGCAAGGATTTACATCTCTAATTTGCCACCTGATGTGTCAATTGAAGAACTCAGAGATCTTTTTGGAAGCATTGGAACGGTAAACATCCATTTCCCAACTTTCTTATGGCTCAATCTATGTGCATTGTTGTGTCTGTATTGTGTAGCTTGTTGCAGGAATATCTCTTTCATATGACCATTTCTGTTGGAAGTAGGGAATTCGTTCTTAATGTTTTTGTACTCATGTGAATATGTTTTAAGGTGCTTTTCCGTCTTTATGATTGCATGTCATCTCATTCTCTGTTTGCATAAATGCAATAACATTAAAGGTAGATGACTTTGTTAAATTGTGTAAAAGTTGAGTATATGGGTCTTTGTTGAGAATATAGACAGCTTCAGGTTTTCAATGTCAACTATTGTAAACCCTTCTAGTTAGTTTCTTGTTATAGAGTTGGACAGGATTCTGCAATTCTCTAGTTTCCTATCTCTGCTACTTTCTATGGTAGCGTTGTTCAGGTTTTCATAATATCTTAAAGAATGAAAATGTACTCATGACTATAGGATACAAAGAAAGAAAAAGATGCACCTTTTTTTTCTTCCCCCCCCCCCCCCCTTTTTATATGATCATTTGCATGTTTTCATATACAAATTGAACAAGAATATTTATTTAATGTTGTATTGCCGGAAATTTACAATTTTTCCTTTTGTCCATGTTAATGTTTTACATATTCAATTGGTGTTTGTTTGGAAATTTGGAATTTGAGTTTAATCTTTTACATAAATGACTAAGATGATCATGGATTTGGATTTGATCTAAAGCTATGTTTGGGAAGACAAAGTAGCTTATAAGCCATTAGCTTATTTGAGAAGCTAATCTCACATAGTATCTCAAAATAAGCTGATAGCATAAGAAAATAAGCTACTTGACATCTTCTTTTATGTCTTGCCAAACACAGCCTAAATCTAATGTGCTTATGTTTAGGTTGCAAGAATCAAGCAAAAGAGAGGTTACAAGGATCAGTGGCCATGGAGTATAAAGCTATACACAGATGATAGTGGAAAGAACAAGGGTGATGCTGTATTGTCATATGAGGACCCATCAGCAGCTCATTCTGCTGGAGGCTTCTTCAATGGTTTGCTTTCAAGCCAGTTTTTGATTTAATTACTACCTAAATTGTCTGTTTATATGCTTTATAAGGGTGGTGTATGATGTATGTAGGTCATGATCTCCGAGGATATAAGATCAATGTTGCGATGGCGGAGAAATCTGCACCTAGGGCACCGCCCTCATATGGGTACTTGATCTTGCTCTTAATATTACTACCCTAAAGTGAATCTTATCTTATATTTCTATATGAAATTATTTTCTGTGATTGCATCTGTTTGTTCTGTTATCCTCNAGGGGGGGGGGGGGGAAGGGGGAGGTAATGAAGTGCCGGGAGCTTGGGTACTTGTGTTTTAAGTGTTTTCATATGTCCTAGTATGGTGGTTTAGAACATTACATGGATTCAATCACAATTATCCTAATTAGTCACTTTCAGGGCTCCATACCCATGTCCAAGTATTAATCATTGGATACTTTTCAATTTTCAAGTAGAATACTGTAGTCTGTAGGTGGTGGACTCCAGTTGCATTTGACGTGGTTTTCATATCCCTTTATGGTGCTTGTTTGACATCCACTATGATATGTATCTAAAATATGGAAGCCTTGGTCTTTTACTTATTCACATCTTTTTGTTGTGCTTCTCCCAACTTAAGATATCCCTGGTCAGATTTGTTTTATAGACTTGGCTTTTGTTAGCCAATGCTGTTGATTTGCTTGTTTTGCAACTCTACTGGGTTATATTTACGTGCATTTCCTTGAATGTGATTACAGAGCAATGACAGTTATATGGTCGTATTCAGTCTCATAGTTGCTCATAAAATTTGGTGTCATTTATAGATAATAGTATTTTTCTAGTCATGTAATGATGTTAACATTGGGTAAACATGAGTAATTTTGGGATTATATTCGCTCATGGAATCAATTACATTCTTGTCATATCACTGAACTTCCTTATTTCCTCCCCACCTCTACCTCTACTTGACAAAATGATGCTTACATCGCAATTACCTTCTCTTCCAAGCTGACGAGCTCTTAGTGCATTATAACTTAAATTAATTATCTTCTTCTTCTTCTTCTCCTTTTTTTTTTCCTTACACTTGAAGTAGGACTCATGCTTGTGATATGAAACAGAGGAAGATTGATAATTACTGCTTTCCGGTTAACAACTTTTGCTTTCTGCCACTTCATAAGCATGCGTTTTGAGATCTTTGTTTTGTTCAGTCTAAGATACTTCGAATTATGTGGAACTTTTTTAGTCTCTAGTATTTGTTTTAGTAAATCTTTATGGCATATATTCTGATCATTAGTTTTCCCTTGGCTGGTATTCCTATAACAATTTGTATCTCATGGTGGGTTACTGTATGATATTCATTGTCATTCTTGTGTACAGAGGTGGTGGCAGAGGAGGTTATGGCGGCGGCGGAGGAGGGCGTAGAGATTACAGAGATGGTGGAGGATCTGGCCCTGATAGACATTCTCATGGGGGAAACCGTTCGCGCCCATACTGAGTATTTCCCCAGCATATAGTGTACTAAGAAAAATATGTTGTCTTGAAGAATTTTATTGTACTCCTGGTGCGGGGTTGTTCACAAAAGGAGCTAAAGAGGTAGGTTGTTCACCTGCTTTGAGCAATACCCCTTTACTCCTTTAGTTTAGTTAACTTGGAGGGGGGTTCCTTTATTTTAGGGTTGGGATTGATTTGAACTGTGTGACTGTCTTTTATAGAGGCAAGTGGATAAATCTTCAAAATTGCTGCTAAGGTAGGTTGAACATTTCAGGTGAGTGCTGCTCTTTAAAAATTGCATCTTTTGCTCAAGGCAGATGATTTTGATTGCATCTTAGCTTTTGCATATGTGCTACTTAGGTCTAAGATGTTGCCAGTTCAATGGTTACTAAATTTGACTCGAGAGATGTTGGTTGAATCTAACTGTAGATCCTAGTTTTTAAAATGATTCGGTGTTGGCAGTCGTGTTCTCCCTTGATCTTTTCAAAAAGTCTCTGATTACAACATAATGACTAAATCCAAGTGCTATCACAAAATTTTGGGATACTGAGTTGTACAAGAAATGGAAGCTTTGGGGAACTGCTATGGAAATGTGACTTAGCTTTGGGGAACTGCTATGGAAATGTGACTTTCAGCTTAGCCAATCAAGAGGCGAGTTCTGTTTTCGTCTTCGTCCTCATCTTATTCACCCCTGGGATTGTTGGGCAGAGTCGATCTGATTTCATTCTCTCGCTGCAGCAGGCCAACGTAATATACTGGCCTGCATTGCCCATGTTTGCAGTTTTTCTTTTCTTTTATTTATTTTTTTATTTTTTTATTTTTTATTAAACATCCCGCTAACTAGGCAGAGGCGTAGGTTTTACTTTCAAATTTGGTTTAAATGTAAGTTAACGAACCGTTGTAAAGTTACGGTGAGTGCTTTTATATTCAACTAGTGCTTTTTTGGGTTTTCCACCTCTCCTTGTGACCCTTTTCTTAATTCCCTAGCTGATATTCACATGATAGTGTAGAGTTGTTGGTCATTCTCCTGTATAATTTGGTTCACACAATTTGGTTCGATCGTCTCGACTGCATAATTTGGTTCGGTAGCCAGCCCTGCTAAATTTTATCATTGACTTGAAATTCAAGTGAAGTTTGGGTGCTTGCACATAAAACTCTGATGGCTTTCAAAGAGGACTCGGGTAGAATGCCTATAATAATCTGGAATACTGAGGCTTCATTCAATATAAATTGCAATAAATGCAACTGAATGAATGTTATGTGCTATATTTTGCAAGGACACAAACGCGATAACAGGATATCGGAATACGGAAACATGAGAACTCTAACTTTATACTACGATGTTTATCCTTTGAACTCATGAAACGGGTGTTGTATTTTGTCCGGGTTTCAATATATGTTCGGACACCACATAACCTCTCTCGAGTATCCGTGCATCATAGGTGATGTGTGAGAATAAACGAAACAGCGTGCAGAATGATAATGACACAATGTTATGAATATGCCATATTACCCCTTGTTTTCTTTCTAGTCTCAAACAAAGCGATCACAACATACAGGCAGTAATCTTTGGATGATAGAGACTCGTCAATAGACGAGCTAAATTATGCACAAATATCCACCGACCTGTCTGTGTTAAGACTGTGACATGGGCATACAATAAGATTCTGTGATTTTCATAAGAATGCACCCAACTATGAAAAATACTCGCCATCTTCTAACTGCACTGTATGTCTATCAGCGAGCCCAATTTCAATTTCCAAAGAGAGCAATTACCAACATGGAGCTGGGTGGAGATTTCCTATCTGCCAAATCTTTCTAGATTTAAGCCAACTTCACTTGAGGGATCCTCTGATAGTTAAGAGGTATGTTGCCCGTTCCGATATGAAGAGAGCTCATCCATTTGGTACATGAGTCTGCTGCATATCAAGGGAACCATGGCTACCCACAGAAGGTCCATATGGAGATGGAGCACCATCAGCCATGGTTTGTGCCTGCATTTCACAGGCAGATCTCAGATATAACATTTAACAGCAAATTGGACTAGTTCAGTCAAATCACAGCTTGTTGAAAGATTGGCTACATGCTTCAGAGCATACATACTTTTAGGGAGACAAGATATGCAGTTTTTACTATGATGCATATTTAAGATATGTTGGAACATTACATGTTTCAAACTGATGAATTTCAGCTACTTATATCAGGCTTTACTGATTTGGTTCATCCAAGAAGCATCAAACTATGTTTTGCTCTGTATTTGATTATTCATCCAAACATTCATGCTGTAGCCAACAGCAATACATCTTAAGAGGGGACTTCTTCAGCTTAGAATCTGAAAGATGGAACAAGAAATTTTGATATGGGCCATTCCATTATTTTGGCAGGGTAAGTAGTTGAATTCAGCATTAACTAGCTAGAGGCTACAGGCTAGTGGGATATAAAATCAGACGCGGTTTACCAGGCTGGGTGGGATACATTAAAAGAGGCCATTCCCCCTACACTGGCTACACTTACCAGCAATCTAATTCTCCCCTCCCAATTCTTCCTCTTACCAGAGACATTCCTCTCCACTGCATCCAATGCTCTACTAAATAACTCCATTAAATTGAGACAATAAAAGCATTAATACTTATGGAGCCTACTGCTGGATGATTATTCAAAGACATTTCTAACGGTAAAATCTATATATAATACTCCCTCCGTCCTGGAATAAACTTGTTGTTTCCTCTTTGGTAAGTCCTTAAATAAACTTGTCACTCCCTTTTTTGGCCTTAAATTGTCACAAATGTTCCAAAAATAACCCTCTAAAAAAAGCATATTTGCCTCACAAGCTTTGTTCCCTTATAATGGCTCGGAATAACAGTCTTGGCTCGGTTGTAATCTAAGAAGCCTTTTGCTTAGAAAAGCAACTAAACTTCATGAATCATGCGACTCATGTCCACAGAGAAAAGACTTTGTCTAGCACTATGCCTGCCGGTGCATATAATTAGTCGTTTCTTGGACAGTTCCCGCCACCCTATGTAAGTAAGGTTCTGTCTCAATTTCTCTGATTAAGTGATTTTGGCTATAGTTCCATACGCACAACTATCCTGATTCCTGACAGAGACTGTTAATATTGGGGATGAGGTTAATGCCTTATACATGTATCTATACATGTATCTATTGAAGTTGGGTATATATAAACCAAGATAAGCACAATGCTTGGCAGCGAAGTATTTTTTTCCTTGTACTGCCAAGCCCTCTTCCTATTAGGGGACTAATGTTCTAGTACGGCTATTTTGTGTTACGAACTTCTGCATAACCTGGAAACATGTCAATAGTGATAACCTCATATGATCTCCAACCACTTCCACTCTATTTCAAGTTAACAACTTTTACCACTCTCTCAAGGCTGCTAGAAATACTGAATATCAAGAATAATATAATGTTACTCCCTAATAAACAAGAGCACACCTGATGCATAGAATGCTGTGAATATGGGCCTCCACCATATGCCATGTTAGGACTTCCATAGTTTCCCATGTATCCAGGATCTGAACATGATTTGTATAAAAGTTAGCAACTTGAAATATCAACTGGTGCAGATAATAGCAACCTATCATACAAGAAGTTGAGAATGCATATATACTTGGATTTGCAGCAGCAGCAGCTGCTGCCCTTGCCCGTTTCTCTGCATCAGCAAGCTCAGCGACAAGCTTGTCAATTTCATGCTGCATTGAGATCATATTTCTCTCCATGGCGCGACTCTGTTCAAGGTTAGCTGCCCGTGTCTTCTTCTCGAATTCTATTGCAGCTCTGTTCATGAAGCCAAAACCACACAACAACATAAACCAAATTTCGCAGGTCCTGAAACTAGTCACTTTGCAAACCCCATTGGAGCCAGACTAACCCCCAAACTCGACATAATCAAAACCTAATTAACAATTTCCAAAAGGGAAAAACAAAAGCTTTTCAACAAGTGCACATAGTGGGCCAGCAATGTAATTTAGTTATACCCAGAAAATAACTCTTATTTATAGATGCAAAAAAAAAAACAAAGGAAAAAAGAATTTGATGGAAGAAGAATTAAAGTACCTTCCTTTGTGAAGCTCTTGACGCATGGCCTCAATTTCAGCCCTAATGGCAGGCACTTCCCTGACCTCAAGTTTAGCCCTGGCCAATTCATCATCAATGGACTTCAATTGAACAGTGAGCTCAATCTTACCCTCGGTCAGTCTCTGAACATCGGCTCTAACCTGAGCAAGCTCGGCTTTGAGAGCGTCGACCCCTCTAAATTCAGCCTCCATTTGAAGTGATCTCTCAAAGACTTCCTTCACTTCCGATTCTCTCTCATCCCTGACTTTTCTGGCAGTGGAGGCTAACTTTTGGAGCTCCTGCTCAGCGAGGGAGAGGTCCTGTTTGAGCGCGACGTGGGTGGCGGCGAGGCGTTGGTTGTCGACAAGGAGGGCTTGTATATCGCGATGTTGGGCGGCAATTCGATCCTCCAACGGTGGTGGAAGGCCGCGCCGGAGGAGAAGGCGGTGGGGGTCGTCGATCATGGCTCCTGGGTGGTGATGAGGCGGCGCCGTCGGTGGCGGGCCGGGCCTTTGTCTTCCGGCCATCTCACACTTGTGTTTGTGTTTGTGTTTGTGTTGTGTGTGGGTTTGCTGCGTCCCTGTGTAGCGTTGCCCGCTCCAACTCCCCTGAAACGTTGGCTACCCGCTAGTCTACTCCCTTTATTGTTTTCCCCTATTGGTTTTTTGGAAAATGCTTATTTACAAGTAATGGTGTTTCGCACCAACACTTAGCTTGTAAGTAAAAAACTAGAGCTGAAAATTTGCATCTTGTTCTTTTCTATCTCAGTTATCAAACAGTTTTTTTAAGCAATAGTTACAGTTGCTGCTAACTTTTTAGAAACTATCCATACTAGTTTTCACTTGACAGCTAACTTTTGAGTAGCAGCTTGTTTCTTTTTCTCTCAGCCATCAAACGACTTTTAGTGAAACGTGTTGAATCTCAAATCTAAGATGAATTGAAAATGAATATTATACTGCAGTCATTTGTTAGTGGAAAAAAGTAAGTTGTAAAAGTAAAGTTATAGATACTTATGGATACTTAATTACTTACCATGTGATACCAATGCTCGTATTGTTATGTATCGATACTGATATTTTGATGGGTAATTGTGGATAATTCACGGATAATCCGATATATTTGCTAAAACGTATCATATCTTTTAGTAATAAAAAGAATAGAAATAATATTGGATACTTCGAGTTACTTAACGAAACTTGGGCAGTGATTCGGTGAATCAATTTCTTCGTCGTGATATTTTTTGGTTTCAACAACATGTTTACCCAGACTATTTGCTCCTATAACAGGTAATATTCTTCATTCACAAAAATTAAACCCTTAACTTACTTAAGAGGTGAAGATGTAGAATCACTTGTTTAGGATGACAGTCCCACTTGCATCCATTGGATATCCAGTCCACCCGACCCGATATTGGTGGATATGGATGACATTAAATGGATGAAAGGTGAGTTGGATATGGATATGGATAACTAGCGGATCGGATATGGATGGTAGTTTATTATCCATTTATCCACTCGTTGGATATCAATATCCATTTAACAATACTATTTTTAATAAATATATATAAAATAAGGCCACATATATACATAATTATTTTATACTTTTTAGAGACATTTGTGTATTTATTTTAATCTTTGATATGCAGTATTTGACATTACTTGGTTATTTTCAAGTTAATTATCACAAGTTTTTAAGGGAAAATTGAAATTTTGGCTTCTATGCATAAACTTTCATATAATTTGGATATCCAATGGGTATACATTTACCCGCTTCATCCATTGGATATGGATATGGATATGGATATGGATGGATGAAGTTTGGATAAATGGATATGAATATAGATGGTGGTAAAAAAAATGGATATGCCTCCATCCCATTTATATCCGACCTATTAACATCCCTACTCATGAATTAGTGAACGAATACGTGGTTTATGTGACTTTTACTCATGAATTAGTGAACGGATACTTAGTTTGTGTGACTTTAGTTCGTGCTGGTAGTAGTCTAGTAGAGTTATAATTGGGCCATTAGACCAAAAGTGTGGTGGCCCATTCGAACATTGTTAAGCGTTGCAAGTTGATTGCAGAGAACCAGAACATATATAAACAGTGTCTGAATTGATTAAAACCGCCCCAAAACTTCCGCTTCAGTCTTGACCGATTTCTTCCCCTCTCAAATGGCGAATGTCTCCCACTCCCAGCGAATCTTCCCCTTCTGCAACCAAATCAAACTCCGAAGGTTTTCTCTCTCTTCGTTGAGCAGTTTCTTTACTGAGAATTTCCGTGCAAGCTTGCACTCTTCATTTTAAGATGATTATTTCATTTCTTCTTCGGTGTTCTGTCGACAGATTTGATGATTCAACATTGCGAATTCTGGACGCAATCTTGTCCTCCAAGGATGCGAAATTGTTAATGGAGCTTCGGAGTAGCTTGAAGGAATTTCTAAGATCAGAAGCTCTCATCGTCATTCGAGAAGCTGCAGAAAAACCTCTAGAACAGAAGCTGTTGGTTCTAGATTTTCTAGTTTGCGCTTTTGCAATCATCGATGACGTTGAGGTACTCTCACTCTGTGATGTTTTCTGCACAATTTGTTCTGCTTTCCTCATTTTGTTTTTGTGTCTTTTTTTTCCTTTGTAATGGTCATCGCTGATACCTGAATGTTGTGTTTGTCTTGGAGAATTGGATTATTACTTGATAATTGATCTGGTATATGTTTCAAATGAATGTTTACATGACCTTTTGTGGATCAAACTGCTTTTGTTTCTG
Source organism: Mesembryanthemum crystallinum (assembly GCA_030267885.1). Lineage (NCBI taxonomy): Eukaryota > Viridiplantae > Streptophyta > Magnoliopsida > Caryophyllales > Aizoaceae > Mesembryanthemum > Mesembryanthemum crystallinum. The sequence goes on from BSSO01000632.1 coordinate 21,556, forward strand.
ATTTTTATCAAGTGCAGTCCATTATGAATGTCAAAATTTCCTGAAATTCGTCTTAACGTGGCACGGATTGTACTCTCATGTGGCAACACAACAGTGCTATTAGAATCAATTGTACTAGTGATCTCTGATGGCCTGTCTGTGTTGTACATGTAGAGTTGCTTGGCTGTGAGATATGAGGCTTTGATTATGCGGGAATCCAGCACTGTCAGTCATCCGCAGCTGCAAGTTTCGTGCAGTGAATGGATGAATTTCGCAGAAGATGCCTTGGACAAGGGTTTATACTCTATTGCTTCAAAGGTACTTCCCGTTGGTGGTTCTATTCTAGATTGAAACACTATCTATTCTAGGCTGCACAAACTTTGTCTTTCACTTTCCGTGGATTGTGGAAGGTAAAACTTGCGGAGCTATGCCATCTGGTAAGAGTGATTATGATGTATGGTTTATTCTACTAGCCTTCGGACTTAGACTCCCATTCTCAAATGGCTAATTAAAAGTCGTCTTATATAACAGAGTAGAAAAAAAAGAAGCTCTAGTTAGCAGTTATTGTAACTTTTGGCCAGCGTTTATTAGTAGGGCTATTCTGGTGTCCATTTTTAACAAACAGAAGTCATTATTTTTCCAACTCTGGATACAAGGTTCTCTAATCATAATTCATAACACCTGTTAATCTCCACTTATGTCTTAATGTTCGAAAGTAAACCAGTCAATGTTTTTGTAATCTTAGGTTCGGATGGACATAGACTCTCTTCATAGGATTACTACATATGCCCATTTCCGCTTTAGGTGAGATTCTTGTGTGAGGCACCAATGATGGTTTAGTTTATATTAGTATGAGTGATCTAGATGGTGCTGGCACATATATGAGTAGTTTACTTGTATGTGGTCTTTCATTGTAGCAGCATGATGATGTGTATCAGGGAGTCGTTACTAAGGGATAATATTTTCTTTGGGATGGTTGGACTCATGAGGAATTCAACTATTTAGGTAGCCATATCTAAGTGTACCACAATTTGCTTTAGAAACTCTTTGAACTATCGTAGCGACTGCATAACATAATCTCAACTGCTGTTTCACTGGTTGTGACGATGTTTTGCATAGTCTTGCTAAACAGATAAGCTGTCTGTGTCTTTGATTTGCAACTTTTCGTCTCCTATGACACTTTGCTTCACTTTCTCCTCATATCAGGCATGCGAACATGCTCTTTTGTGTCTTCATATGAAATGTGATGCCAGAAGAGACAGCCTTTTTGAAAATGGGGCGATCGTTGATAAAATTCAGAGCTTTAAGAATGTGGCCCTCAGATTATCTGCTAGCCATTCTGGTATGTTTCTTGTATGTTTTGGTATTATGTCAGCTTTCAAATCATTGTCTCCTAGATTCTCATCCGCATTAGTAGGTGGTGGTGAATTGTATATTCAACTAAAGATTGTGCATTACTTGCTCTATCAACCAACTACCTGGGTTTGAGATCTCTCGATCATTGTCTAGATAGATAGTTATACAGCGTGAATCCCGAAAACGAGTTTAGGCTGCTCCCAACAAATATTAGATCACCTTTCCCTTGATGACCAGGTTGCTATCTATTCAATATTCAGTCATCCATACCAGCAAGCCACTAACTGGTCATATAGGCAAGGTGACTCCATGGTCACGGAACTAGCAGGAAAGGACAAATGAGAAAAGGAAGGTAGCAAAATCCATGATCAACCTTGTAGATCCGAAGGGCCCAAAGACATAGCTGACATTGTGGAAGCTAACAGGAAAACTTTGGACTTCAGGAATGCTTTTCTTGTGTTAACGGAAATTTGCTTACATGTCTTGCAGTTAGAGTTCCCTTACTGTGATGCTTGGGTTGTGTATGGCCTAGCTTCTAGGAGCTTTAGCTTCTCTGTCTCAAATTTATACCCTCCCCCCCCCCCCCCCTCTGACTCCATTTCCTCCATTTGTACTTCTAAGAAGTTGAAATGGGGCTTCAACTTCTTAGAAGTTAGAGGTAGAGGAGGAAGTGAAGGAAGAGGGAAGGGGAGGAGTGATGTGAAAGGGAGAAATTGAAGCTCCTCCAGGCTAGGCCGAAACACACCCTTAGTGTGATTAGTTTGTAAACATGAAGTTGCGTGAAGGAAATGAAAACAATAATATGAGTGCCATGAGTTTAGCTTAGCATAAAACACGCACAATCTTTGTGATTGCTGTATTATGATTTTTAGTTGGTCTTTCTATAAAACTTAAATGCTGTGAATGCAGTGGTTCAGTTAATAAAGGTAACATATCGAAATTTTCATTTTGTTTGGGTAGTTCAGTTAATCAAGATCCGGTATGAATCTTTTCATTTTGTGTGGGTACTATATGGTCACTTGTAATTTATTTCACATTGCCATCAATAGATTCAAGAGGTGCATCTTTCTGGCACTATAACATTGTTCCCAATTATGCCATCAATAGATTTAAAAGGTGCATCTGTCTGGCACTATAACACTGTTCCAAATTCCTTTTGGTCAATCAGTTCAGGTGCAAGCTGCAGAGTACTTGAAAGAGAAGAATCTAAGTCAGAAACAATCTTTAGTTTGTAATGAATCACAGTATCCAGCAAGCATCTCTTTCAGAAACGCAATCAAGAAGCGGAATGTGCGTGATTTTCTGCGCTTCCAAAATCTGCAGCAAGGTCAAGGGTATTCAAATTTGCAATACTGAAGGACTGTGAGTGCATTTCAGGTCCTTCCTACTTTTGTTTTGTGGTCATAGTATAAACATTTCATTAATCTTTGCTGACTAGAAAGCTTCTTGTCACCAGCTAAGGTATTTGGACTCTTTATGTCACCTAGAGTAACCATGTCAAATGCTTGAATGTGCAAACTTTTCCAAGAAATGACCGAGACCTAGTAATGTACCTTTTTCAACACTTGAAGTAGCTGAACCCAAGTAACACAAGTCACCAGCAAGTAATAGTTTGATTATATATATCCTGGATTAGGATAAGAAACAGTTTGACGAGTTAAAAGAAATAAACTGCCTGGTATTTTGCTCATAGTTCTCTTGAGGCTTGAAATTGAAATGCTCACTTGGACAGTGTATCTGTCCTATGCATTTTCGCCTAACTGTGCCAAATGAAGCCTTTACCCACTAGGTGAATTAGCTAAAAACAGATTTATTGCTAGAAAAATAGCATGTAGAGGTCCATGGGGCAGTTCCAACATATAATTATGCTCGCTTTGACAATGAAAGGTTGCGTTTAACATATCTCTTACTCTAGCTTGAGGATAGGGAAGAAAAAACCTAATCTGACATGTTAAAGAACATCTTTATTTCAGAAAGCATGTGAACGGTTGCTTGAAGTAGAATCTTATGTATTGTGATGCTATTGTGGTCTCTGTTTAAATTAGTTTATCTTGCATTGGAAAGCTAATGAACACTCTGGTTAAGCAGTTGAGGTATTAGGGTACCCTTTCAAGCTTCCCACAAGAGACCGGTTATCTTCGAACATTGCTTCTAATATGCATCAATTAGAATATGTAACTGTGCATTTCTCAAGAATCGAATCTTCCATATCACCAAAGCGCATTAAATGCGTGCATTGGAGCTCTCACGGATTCATCTCCTCATATGCAATGAGAGATGTCTGTTTTTCCTTTTACCTTTATTCCATGAATTAAAAAAACACTTGAAAACAAGCTAGCTTTACAAGGTTCTAAACTTCTTTTAATCTTGTTTTCTCTTCTTCCTAGTGCTTAGGGGGCTGAAAACTTAGACCTGAAATTGCAGGTACGCGGTTCAGGAGGTAAATTCACCTAAAGGACAAATCTAACATGCATTTCATTGTATTATATTGAAGAAATTAGATTAGGGGTAGAGTGAACAAAGTAACTTGACTTTTATAAGTACGCTTAAAAGAAAATATACAATTCACAATGACAACCAGGGAAAGAGTGCTGTTTTTCTTGGAACAAAAGATTAGAAGGCTTGGAATCATGTGGTGTGCATTAAATGCTATACTGGGAATAGGTCTAGGGTTCTACAACTTTGATGGTAATTTAATTTTAATCTTCTTGTAGTGAGTTTCTAATTTAATAATCCTTAGATCTTTGCTTGATGTCGGATCTTGTTGAAAGGTTCACATTAACTTCTTGGTTGGTTTTGAATAGAATAACTGATTGTTAACAATGACAGGGAGATGAATGGGAGTTAGCTGTGAGTATAACATCAACATATGAAGATTATGATTTAGTTGAAAGAAGCTCTTCCTAAGGTCTCTTTTTCCCAATATTAGCTTGTAACCTTCCCTGAAGAAGAGGAAACTGGGTCTGTTTATAAGATTTAGGCACTATTGGGGACATATCTGCTTAAGCTGTCACTTGGAACTTCTCTGAGACAATTGAGGTGATTGATAGTGAAATTGGCAACAGTTTCTTTCCACCAAACATTAAAACATCCTTTAAATTTATATTTCGACTTTTAACCAAGTACTAAATTGACCTTTCACTAATGTGAGAGGGTACCTAAGAATTTCTTATCACATTAGTTAATTTTGGTGAAAATTTGTCCTTCCTAGGTTTTGTAACAGGAAAACGTTCTGTGACTCTCCTCATTAGTGGGTTTTGTTACACTCTTTTTTCTTTCCTTGGTGGAAATTGGATGCAGTAGAGAAAAAGAATCAAATGTTACAGAAATTCGCGTACATACCATTTAGCATCTTCAGGAAAAATGTTACAGAAATTCGCGTACACAAGTATCACCCAAGCCTAAGACTGCTATCAAGGTTTATATTCCAGTACTATTCCTAAGGAACCTCTAACAATTCTGATTGGTAGGGAATTATAGATGTATGGAAGAGGTGAAGTCTGTGTTTTACTTCAGGGAATAAAAACCAACTGGGTGACACGATTAAGAAGAAAGTTTTCGAGGATTCTGAGGCTTGGTTCAGAGTTTTGTATTTTCAATTAGTAATTATAGAAATGATAATTGAAAACAATTTAATAGATTTTCAGTTAATTTGGACTAGATGAGTGTCGAAGGGTTTGAAGAAAACTACGAACATTTTGAAAAATCTGAAGATATTTTCTCGCCAAACCATCAAACTAAAACACATCAACCAGTGCCTCTCATGTGATTCTTGCTTAAGGGAGAGTACGTATGGAGGATCAGGTGTACATAACCAACAGTTTCAGTTGGACTCTAGATTGGATATGTTATGATTAGCTGTGGCCTACAACTTGCTACAAATAAGAAGCATGGAGAACTATACTCTGAGATATATCAATTAGCCTAAGCAGTGGAGAGCGAAATGTGATGTGTTCAATCTAGTCCATAGCTAAACTAGTGACTTATTCTACTATGTTGAAAATTAGCCGAAAATTCGAGAGAAGCACTTGATTTTATTTTTCATTTTTCTTCCTCATGTTGAATAAACAATGGAGTCATATCCCAGACACCCCACAATCTTTGACTATGGTTAATTAGCTTCTGAAATGTTGGTTCTGCCAAGATCTTTGATTAAACATACATTGTGATACGCGAAATTTGACGTGTAGCCCTTTGAAGATAGAGTCTTATGTGTTTCCATGTGAATGTCTGCCAACAAACATTCACGTCGAGCCCATTTTTGCTCTTGATCTTGGGTTAGGGTTTTTCTATCCCCACCTGCTTAGATGTTTAACCCTTGTTAACCCCAAATTGCTCGTTTTCTTAACCCCTCATTAATTACCCCCTCTCTCTTTCTCAGACACACACACGCACGCACAGATAACTGTTTGTTTACACTTGAATACTAGTATTTTTTTTCAAGCAGTGGTATTTGATATTCACATAATCACATGTAGGGGAAGAGAAGGAGAAGGAGGCAGTCAAACAGGAACGTGGAAATGAAAAAAACTGCATGGATGCCAACCTATCACGCGCCGAGGCGGTGGTCTTCTCTTGGGAAATTGACCTATATAGCCTTGGTAGCCCCTCATACACTCCATCCTTGCTGTAGGCTACAACTGTAAAATGACGTTTTTTTTTGTACCAGTATTAAAATTGGTCGCCTATGTTTCTTACATGAAAAATATTCTTGCTGCCTCAACCTCATCAGTTCTCCTCTCATAGAGTATGTACACACACATTCAAGCTCGCATTTCTATTCAAATTATGGTTGATATATATTCTAATTTGTCTTAATTAGATGAACCCTGTTTCTTATTTCAAACTTATTTTATGCGTGTGGGATCCATGTCCATTCCACTCTAGAGAAATACCTCCTTCAAGTATTATAAATATGCACCTCAAGCTCATTTCCCCCCATACCCAAAACTTGTCTAATTGCTATCACTTTTCATCATCTTAAGCTGCAATATACTACTACTCTCTCCTCTCTCGCTCTTCTCTTGATCAAAATTAAGCTCCTATATCTCCTGCAGCCTAATTCTTTCATTGATTCTACTCTGGGAAGAACATGGGTGGAACTTCGCCATGTGCATCATGCAAGTTGTTGAGACGCCGTTGTGCCAAGGACTGCATCTTTGCCCCTTACTTCCCTCCAGATGATCCCCAAAGGTTTGCCATTGTCCACAAGGTCTTCGGTGCAAGTAATGTCAGCAAAATGTTGCAGGTCTGTCCAGTACCCCATCCTTTAACCAAAAAATTGTTTCTTTCTATGATAGTAATGTTTGGTTGGATAGAAAATATTTACTCAGAAAAAACCATTTCCCTGGAAAACATTTTATGCCTGACCATGCGGATAGGCAAAAGAAAATCTCTCTGTAGTGGTAGTTCCTTGATTTCGTATACCTGTGTAGGCAAAAAGAAGGTTTTTGTTTAAAGATGGTTTGAATTCATTTTATCTGAAACTTTTTTGGGAAAATTCCAGGAGCTTCCAGTCCATCAGAGGGCAGATGCAGTGAGCAGCTTGGTGTATGAAGCGAACGCAAGGATGCGGGACCCAGTTTACGGGTGTGTAGGTGCAATTTCATACCTGCAAAGCCAGGTTTCACAGCTGCAGATGCAGCTGGCAGTAGCTCAAGCAGAGATACTAAGCATCCAGATGCAGCAGGACCCAGCGGCAACAGGTTTTGTACAAGATCAGATAGAACTCGGAGACGAGAAATCTCTTCTTTTCGCTAGTAGCAACAACTTCAGCAATCTCCAACAATACCTCAATTTCGCCGCCTCAAATGGCAATGTAATTCAGGACCCTCTCAAAAGAGAGTCCCTTTGGACATAAAATCTTCCCCCTTTTTACCCACCTATAATCAATCTAATCGGAGTTATTAGTTATTACTGGTAATTAAGTTCAGCTCTTTTTTTTTTTTTTTTTCTGTGGGAGGTGATGTTCCCTTGACTTTTTAATGATTGTACATAATAATTTTGTAAGGCAGGCAAACGTGCATCCAACATATGATCAACGGTGGGAAAGTGATGTATTCTGTTTTTTATTCAGTTTGATTGTTGGGAGGGAAGAGCGGTTGGAAGCTGTTTAAAATAGTGTGAAAAGGAACGGAAAGATATATAAGAAGAGAGGAGAGATTTATTAGATGAGTCAAAACGAAGCACACAGGCATGTGAAGTAACATGGGGTTTTAAGTGTTAAGGAAGCGAGTTACTATTAGCAGTAAACCAAATAACCCATTTTGTCGTCAATAACCCATTTTGTCGTCAATGGAATGAAGCTACCTTGCAGGCTGTTGCTTACATGATCATATCTCCATTTGTTGTCAACGGGCAAATTTCCCTAATCTATGAGGAAAACTAGTTGTCCAAAAATACGCGTGTGTTTATTTCAACTTATCAATTTGGCTATCAATTTAGTTTGTTTCTTAAATAAACACACTCATATTAGTACTTGAAAAAACTCAAATGTTCATATAATGGTGGGATGGAGGGAGTATAATAGTGCAATGTCCATATAATGGTGGGATGGAGGGAGGATAATAAGATGCGGTTGTCACGTATCAAACTCAAATGTATAGAATATTTTTGCTATTGAAGTGTGCTTCAAAACATCTATCTTTAATTTGTTGTCTTCGTTTTGATGCAATATGGAGTAACATTTTGAGTCCGTAATCCAATAATTTGAAACGTTCTTTTCCTGCCCCTTTCTGCCCAATCACCAAACCCTTTTAATAAGATAAAAAGAAAGAAAAAAAAAAGATCACTTTAAGAAATTAAGACATGAAGTTGCATATGATGATAAAGAGTTCCCTGTAGTGTAAACCTTGATTAGCACCAGCAATCATCAAGTGATTGACTTTTAATTAGGATTTTCTATCTTACACATATAAAAATGTTTCTTTAACCATAAACATGATTAAAGTGGTTGACGAGGATAAACAAGTTTGAATTAACATGATGAGCAAGTGGCAGCAACCCAATTGCAAGAAATTAAGACAACGGCGATGATAGATCACGTGAGAAGTGTGACTCTTGTGATCTGAGTTGCAAGGGATTACTGTTGTTGTTCTTCAATTCCTAAATCACATTAGTATTATATTTGTAGGTGAAGTTAAAAAACATGCAACAACATTACAGTACCAATAATGTGGACATGAATGATTAAATTAGGTATAAAATGGATCATTTTGTTTGACGTTACATAATCAAAATAAAGGTGATCAAGTACATTCTCGCAATTTTTATGATTAATCAAATCACGTAACATGCTCTCATTGATGGGTGTAAATGCATGCTTGCTTGATTAACTACTAATGATCCCAATTGAGAAATTTCCATCAAGCCAATTTTCCTCGTACATACACCTGCTTGGACATTTCATTTGCAGATAGATATTAGGAGCGAGTAATATGTAGCAACACATTTGATTAAGGTTGTGCACTGTCACTCGGTTGTGCCCACCGCGTGTGCTAATCAACTTCTGATACGACTTTAATTAGACGAGTACAATTCAACTTCAACATCTTTTTGTATCAAATTTTTGTGAATTAATTTAGGTGCCGTTTGGCCTAGTTTTTAGGAAACAATTTCTATTTCTACAACGTAATTT
>BSSO01000633.1:0-30513 GCA_030267885.1 Mesembryanthemum crystallinum
CAAAATATAAGGGTAATTCGGTCAGTTCACTTTATTTTTTCGCCGGAAAAGAGGTTAAGGTGGCTGGATTTAATCGGAAATATTTTATAAGGTGGTTTTGTTAAAGAAAAATTATATAAAGTGGTTGCATAAAAAAGTCATATTTTAAAAGGTGGTTTCTGACAAATTTTTCATATAATTATATACTTTAACTGATAGGCCTTCTTATTGATAAATGCATGATTATCTATAAGTTTAGCAGAACCAGGTACCCGGTATTGGAATCGGAAGCGCCGTTGGTTCTGGTTCCAAAATTTGTGAAACCGGTTGTGATGGGGCCACATTGCCAGATGTGTATTAAAAAAAGACCCCATATGACAGATAAGTATTAAAAAAAGCTCCGACCTCTATAGGGTATTAAAAAAATGAGATTAGCGCAAATTCACCATAATTTTGGTTTTCCGGTCGAAATCTTCATCTAAAAGAATTTTATATTATTTCAAACCTATTTAAAAAAATAGTTAAAAACAATTAAAGTATTTAAGGAACTCATGAAAAATAAATAAATGGGTTTTAGAATTTTAAAAAAAAAAATTAAATTAAGATTTTGACCGGAAAACAAAATTTGTGGGGAATGTGCGCGATTTTGTGTTTTTTAATACCCTATGGTGGCCGGAGCTTTTTTTAATACCCATCTGTCATAGGGGGTCTTTTTTTAATACCCATCTGTCATAGGGGTCTTTTTTTAATACCCATCTGGCAATGTGGCCGTTGTGATGGTTCCGGTTCTGGTTTCAGTTTTCAAGAATCGGTTCCAATTCCGGTTCCCGGAAAAAAGATATAGTACTCCTAGTTTGCTCACCACTACCTAAGAGCCCTCAAAAGCCTTATATTGGTCACCCATTTGCGAGGCCTTGAACATCGAAATCGTGAGTGTAAAACGAGTTACGCCTGTCGGAACGACCCTCCAAGCCACCACATACCCTCGTGGGACCAGAATCAGAGGCTCCCACTTAGTCACCACGTACCCCTATGGGACCAGAATTAATCGGCGCTTAGGGGGTTTCTGGAATAGTGGGTAGTGGGCAAAACGTGGCCCCAAACACTCAAAAATCGAAGTGTGTTTTCTTCCCACGATATGTCACGGGGAACCTCATAAAGACGTGGGGAGAGTCCAAAGCTGGAAACCGGGAAGCTAATAGCCCTCGGAGCCCTTATATTGGTCACCTATTCGCGAGGCCATGATCACCGGAATTGCGGGTGCAAAATGAGTTAGGCCGCTCGAATGGCCTTCCGAGCCCCCTTGGGTCCCCTTTAGTCACCACATACCCCTCGTGGGGCCAAACTCATCTAACGCCACGGAAGGTCTTGAACCATGGATTATTAGTGGGGAAAACTGGGCCCCGGAACCTTATAAGTTGTAGTGTGTTATTTTATTTACAATATGTCATGGGAAACTCCATAGGGACGTGGGAGGAGTCCAAGGCCGAAAATCAGGTCCTTACGAGCCTCAGAGGCCCTATATTTATCACCTATCCGCGAGACCCTCAAACAATGATGGTGGGGGCAAAAGAAGCTAGTGAGGTCAGAACGGCCTCTCCAACCACCCGGGGTCACTTAGGTTCCCCTTATTTGCCACGCACCCTTGTGGAGCCAAACTTAACGGGTGCCCTAGACAGTCATGCATCGTGGGCTATATTAGTGGGCAAAACTGGGCATTGGAACCTCAAAAATTTAAGTATGTTATTTTTCAACTATATGTTACGATGAACCCTATATGGGCGTTGGAGAAGCCCAGGGACGAAATCGGGTCCTAAGAGCCGTCAAAGGCTTTATACTAGTCATCCTGCACAAGGCCACAAACACCAAAATCGTGGGTGCTAAAAGAGTTAGGCCGGTCGGAATGACCCCGAGCCATCATGGGGCCTCTTGGGTCTCCTTTAGTTACTACATACCCCCGTGGGACAAACTCAACTCATCCAACGCCCAGCAGGCTCAAAACCGTGGTTAGTGTGAAAGACAGGCCCATGACCTCATAAATCGAGCTATGTTATTTTTCCACATATGTGACGCGAAACCCCATAGGAATATGGGAGGAGCCCATGGCCGGAAACTAGGTCCCTAAAAGCGCTTGGAGGCCCTATACTAGTCACCTATTTACGAGGCCGCGATCACCCAAATTGTGGGTGTAAAAGGAGTTAGGCTAGTCGAAACGACCCCTCTAGGGAGCCTCATGGGTCCCCTTTAGTCACCATGCTCCACCGGTGAACATTCTGAAGCGTGGGTTAAGAGAAAAAACGAGGTCCCGAAACCTCAAGAATCGAACTGCGTTATTTTTCCAGAATGTCTCACTAGGAACCTCATATGGACTTGGGAGGAGCTCGTGGCCGAAATCCGGACCCCTAAGAGCCCTCGAAGGCTGTATAGTGGTTACTCATCTGCAAGGCTTCAAACACCGAAATCATTGGTGAAAAAAGAGTTAGGTTTTTCAGAACAGCCTCCAGAGCCACGGGAGGGTCTACGATCCCCTTAAACTCCATGCACCCCCGTGAGTCAAACTTAACAGCGCGGAGCAAAACGGGGTTCCAAATGTCAAAAATCAAAGTGTGTGATTTTTTCACGCTCTATCACTTGGAACCCTTTAGGGACGTGGGAGGAGCGTAAGGGCGGAAACCAATTTCGTAAAAGCCCTCGGAAGCCTTATACCGATCACTTATTCGAGATACCCCGAACACTGAAATCGTGGGTGCAAAAGTAGTTTGGCTGGCCGGAACGATCCCATGAGCCACCGTGGGGCCTCTTCAATCCTCCTTAGTCACCAGGCACTCCGTGAAGCCAACTCCACCGAGGCCTGGGAGGGTTAAGAACCATGAGCTTATGTGGGCAGAACGGGGTCCCGAAACCTCAAAAATCAAAGTGTTTTTTTTTTTTTTTTTTTTTCACTGGGAAGTCCATAGGGACATGGTAGGAGCCCAGGGCTGGAATTTAGGTCTCTAAGAGCCCTCGGAGGCTCTATAACCCCGACTGCGGATTTGCAAGAGACCCGACTGTTTAGAGAGGGGGAGTTAGGGTGTTCTTCCAAACAAGACACAACAGTCTGGAGAGTCCTCAAAAGGGATATGCGATCATACAACAGCCGTCAGTACAACATGATACCTTGATGAAGGAGGGTGATGGTGGTTGTGGCAATGACATTCTCCCAAATCCTAAGTTACCAAGTTTTACGGTTGGCAGTGAAGGATGGGTTTTCGAGAGCTGGAATGATTAAAGTATAGCATAAATTATGATGGTCATAGTATAAAATAGTGTTGTAGTACATATGTTATTTCTTAGGTTTCACTGGTTTTGTTTGGGGTGAATTCCACCGTTAAAAATGGCTTATTCTCTTTCCTTGTAGTCTTTCTCTTCTCCTTTTAAAAATTCTTTTTATGATCTAAGAAAAAAACCCATAAAACAGCCTATCTTTTCCTCACCTCCCACCACGCCCATGATAGTTAGACTTTCTGTCATCATATAGTTGATCCCTTTCATGTGTAGAACATGAAAGTCTTTTATACCTGTATACAAGATAACATGAACAACTCAAGTTTGGACCATTGCCACTTTAATAGCTCAATGCAGCATAGTTTCCTAAGGTCTAACAAAGCTGAACTTCCTAATATTTAAAAACTGGCTTCCTCAAGTATTTCATGCTCTTATATGTATTGTGTTTCTGTTTCTTAGTCTTCTATCAGCCATTCCAGTATTTTTTAGTCTAAGAGTGGCAATGCTTATTTGGCTATAGATATACCTGGCATTTGTTTTCTTAAATTTCCTGAACCTTGCTATGTTTGGCAGGATTTTAGATAACAATTTACTTCTTTTTGTCCACATCTCTTGGAGAGGATACACCAATTCGGCTCTCCCCCCCCCCCCCGTTTTTTAACTGCATGAAACTGGAAATGTGTTCACGTATGTGCACTGTGTGCCTGAAAAAATGCCAACTATTTGGTCTTTCTCTTTGCCCGCACCCCCCTTTTCTTTCTCTATTAGATAATAAAATATCTGTACATTGTTTAACGGGAGCTGTGCCATGGTTTTGGTACATGGTAGATACTAATGGTATCCATGCTTCTTTATCTGTAAAAAAATGGTAGAACTTAGTGCAGGTTTCAGATATCTGGTGTCTCTATGACTGTAATCTGTTGACGTTTTTTTTTTTTTTTTTGGGTGAGGGTGTCAGCACATGGGTATAGACGAGTGTGAGCAAAGGTAATGAGTGACGTTGTTGTCTTATCAGATATCTATAACTCCTTGACACTTGCGATTCTTCAAGACGTGTCTTCTACATTTCCACTCTTTTGGGGGGTGGAAATGGACACTGCAGACTTCCTATAGTATTGACATCATGAATACAAACATCATTTCTTTTTAGGAAAAATTTGAGGTGCATAAATTTGACTATGTGAGGTGCACAAATTTGATTCTGTGCCGAGCTTCTCCATAATGACAAAGGTTAGTCGTTGCACGGTTAGTGGAGACCACAGGTTCCAACCTGGAAACAACCTTTTGCTATGTCCGATGTGCGAAATGTGTGCACATAACCTCCCTGATACAGAAATGTGGGGGCCTTGGGCTCTAGTGCCTGCTTCTCTGTGGCTGCAACTGGTCTCAATTAAGGTGCTGCTGGGGGGGGGNGCATTAAGTGTATTTCTGAATCTGGACATCATCCAGAAACAAACAACAGGTTTTGTCCTGATTTTCAAGGGGAAGGGGTTTGAAACTGTGGTCATTAGATAGCCAATTTTCTGCAGCTGAAAATTTTCTTTGCAAATCAGATGCATTGGCATTATTTAGATAAGGAACTGCTGTTTTCGGATAGTTGCAGCTACTGTTCGTCCCGTGCTTCAGAAGGGGACAACTTGTGTGACTCCAAAAGACAACTCGGTGATGTTAGCTTGTCTGAGGTAAATTGTGGTACGGAATGGCTCTGAAAGTGACTTCTCAGGTTCCGTTTTATGAATGTCTATGGACGTCATTTGTAGTTCCATCACTTTTAATGTGGATCCCTACACCAAGTTATCTGATTTTCGTTGATGGAAACTGAGAAGATATGTTAGTTATGGGTAGTCAAAATTCAAAGAAATCGATAGTAGTGTGAATAGTTCTCTAGCTAATTAAGCATCTTAGAAGCAGACAACCTTCTACGCCTTTTGGGTTGTTGGTTATATGAAATATCAGTGGAAGGACAGCTACTTCACCATGACTTATTGGCACGGAGGGTTACTGTCGTCTGTTGACAGTATTATGACTGGTAATCAACTAATCATCATCATAGGTATGGTAATTTAAGTTTCTCCTTTTCTGGGGTCATAGATGAAAACTGCCTTGGTATCTGGATCGGTGCTGTCATTTTTGGCATATAATTCAGATTCATTTGGAATGTTACAATGATGTGTGAAAGATCAGTGGTCGACTTCAGTGTGCAGAAACTGTAGCTGTGATAATCTCAGAAGCTCGGCTTCTGTTACGAGTTAATTTACGTCTTCATCTTTGCACTTTTCCGGTGGAAAGAATAATATACAGCTAAGGCTGTGATATTACAAGGGTTGGTGCCAATTTTCATGCTTTGCCTCTTTGTGGAGTGCTGAAATTTTGGGACACTCTGAAGTGATAAACTGAAAATTACAGTTGGATCTGAAAGACACTATAGAGCGCAGATTCCATTCACATTGGCAGCATTGTCATCCGCCACATCTTTGTGTTTTTAGACTTTTACTATTGATAAGGTTTGGTTTTGTTTTAGTTATGAACAAGAACAACCCTTCACAAAACTTCAAAAACCTCGTTTTCTGCCAGGCTGTTTCAAACAATCCAATAGGAACGGTCGAGTGGGGATCCTTACGCATTTACACTTGCCTACGTGTTCAAACACAGCAAATACAGCTCACAGCTACAGCTAATTCAAACATACCCTTAATATATGACCGTTTTTGTTGGTGTCGTTACAAGTACTGTACGACTTGAAGTTTAATTGACCTGATAGCTATGGAGTTTTGGCTTGGACTTGCCTCAAAATTTCTGCATACTGGTGAAGAAATATCTAGAGGTCAAAAATTGTGCTGCATTTGCTCCCAACGTGGCAATATAGGGTGCTATCATTGAACATTGTTGATGCTTTGGTTTAGATAAAACTTATTTTTGTGTGTGTATATTTTGTTGACTTTGTCACCCACTGTTGAACATAAAGATAAACACATGAGAATTGAGAACGGACAAGGATAGCTACTTATCTTTCAATGCTTTGAAGGCCATACGTACATGATCCTCGGAGCCTTTGGGAAAGTTGCTCCAAAATCATTTCAACATGGATGTAAATCATTTCAACATGGATGTTCAAAATTGAAAATCCGATATTTGAATAGGGATAATAATCTAATATTGCCCTATGAATATTATCCAAAGACGACTTTTTCAAGAATTACATAAATCTGATATATTGTATGGAACAACTGCTAAGATGTGACTCTTATGCTTTAAATTGGTGTCTTTTATGATGATTTTTTAATCTATAAAGGGGTGATTTAAATCTTTAATACATCGTATGGACCAAGGCTATACAAGATTTCGTGTACTCAAAATATTTAATTATCCGATTTATTTGTTTTTTTTGATAAACTATTGTCCGATTTTATGTCAACATAAATCAATTGCTAAATTTCACAAACACAAACCAAAACAAACTCCAATATCTTGTACTTCATATCACTTATATCCACACAAAAAGTTCAATGGGGAAAAGAAGCACGTGAGCAGAAAAAAAAAAATATCTTTGTTGTACAGGGCAATTTAAATAGTTTAGTTTTCTCAACAATTATTTTCTTTGAAAACATTCTCCTCCAACCGAATTAAATAGTTTTTCGATGTTTTTGAATCTGAAATATGAAATATATAAACTTTGGAAATGTAACATTATCTCAAATATCAACTTTTTCGAATCGGAATTGAGTCTCACATTCTTAGATTAGAATCCTTCCTAACAACCCATAATTTTAAACGCATTTTTTGTTCCAATCATCCTATAGGAGATCATTCTTTATTTCTTTGCACCAAACATCTACATACATTAATATTCACCTTGATGATGATAATAACCTACTAGGGGAGTGTTTACCCCCTAGGAAAAAAAGGTGCCATGCCCACATGTGCAATTTTAAGCCCATGTAAACAGGAACATTTTACAAAAGTATACTACTACTCCATACATAAGAGGAAAATAAATAAATAATAGCAGAAGAAACCTACAACCCAATTAAGATGAGGTTTTTGGCAAAATCATGAACAAGTTCAAATGGGGGCACACTGCCTTCTTTCTTGTGTTGTTGCTGGCTTGGGGCCCCCATCAAACACTTTCCTCTTAGGATCTCTCTGTTCTTGGATCTGCTATCATTAGTAACTTTCCTCCAAATTTGTTTGGTGAAAGAGGGTGACTTTTATGTCCTCTCACTTTCTGGGATGCACCATTATTGGGAAACCATTCTTTGGAACTGGGAATGGACCATACTGAATTCCTTCTCCATCTCCTACCACTTTCCATCTGAAAAGGAAAAAAAAAAAAATTCCCACAAAAATCTTCAGCTTAATTCACAAATTTGTAGAATGATGATTATTAGTGTCATAGATGATATAGATGAAATTGTTGATTGAGTTGTTTAACTTTTATCTTTTCAATCTAATCGAGATTGTCCAACTAGTAGGCCTCATCCATATGCAGACATTTCGAGAAATCACAGCATTTACAAGATTAGCGATTAAATGTAAATGAATCATATTAGCATGTTTGAACTTATAAAGAGTATTATCTTAAGTTTTGAGTTGAGTTTATTTCTTCACATAACATCACCGGTATTAAAAGGAGATTCAAATCGTAAAACGAGTAACTCGTAATCACTTTTTGGGCCCGGCCCGGCCCAGTGAGGTGATAAAAGAAGGGTTCGTGCAGATTTGATGTGGAGCTCTGATTTAAACAGCTGGCAACTTGAGTTGTCTGACATCCCTATGATGAGGACTTGACTCAACTACAACTAGCCTAGTTTTGGGGAATCTTTGAGTCGAGCCTACAAAACCTAATCCGATCATGATTAAAAATCATTGGTAGATTTTCATTTCCAGTCATTCTCTCTTCAACAAAATGGACCCGTTCCTCGAAAAAGATTTGTGCCAATACCCATTCTGATTTGTTCTTGATGTGGATGTAGATTCATCCACAAAGATTCTCTTATTATACCACACAAAATTCCATCTCTCACTATGGCTGATCTCATACTCTTAATAATTTTGGGATTTTCAAGAATCTATGATTTGAAAATTTGTAATTTGTGATTGTGAAACATCTTAACTTACATACACTTAATAAGTTCTAGCTAGCTCAATCAAAGCTACTAAAATGGTTACTTTGGTATCAAGGGAGATAAGTAAGAGTTATCGAGCAATTTTTAGACGGTTTTCCTCTTATACAAACATGTTCAATCCATGACAATTAGATGACACAATTAAAATGTCTTTAAATTTGGAATCCAGTTTAATATTTAATTGTTAAATCAATACTCTAAATAATGAAATATTCCAGCATAATAAGTCCTACTTCGATAAATCAAAACTCTTTATGTCCCCTCAGTTTGCAAATCTATATATATGCCTCAAAATTCAGCATCCTAGTAAAGTAATATCTCTCAATTATTCTATCCAAACATATATTTCACACAAACATTATGGTATTATATACCCTACAAAGTACTATTATTACTCAAAAACAAGGACCATTGTAAAATTTGGACCACTAACTAAGTACTACATCTCTCAATTATTCTATCCAAGAATATAATTCTTAAATCCTTAAGTATCTCACATAGCATAAAAAGTCAAAAGGGTACATGTTTGACCCCATATATGATAGATCTTGCATGCCATCCACGTGGATAGATAAATAGATTCTCAATGTAGAGTACTCTAAAAGACTAAAAATGGTGCCCCCCAATCTCCCCACACCCATGTTAGTAGGTACCTTAATTTCAAAAATGGTAGCCCTCCCAAAGGGCCAAAGGTACTTAAAGTCACATTCCCAAACTCAACAATGAATGGGCTAAACTGACCCACTGGGTCTCAATGTGAAAATCCTTGCTTTTTATGGACCATTTCCAAAGGCTTAGGGAAAACTTAAGTGGTGGTCCTTTTGTGCCTCTCACAAGTCACTAACCAACCCACTCCTTGTTACATGATTTTCTATCCTCCTTAATTATTGTACTTGCATATAATCTCTGGGTCCAATTCTGTTTCGGAAATTTTCTGAACATCCAATGGCAAAAACTTGTATTAGGTGGGGCTATCTCACTAATAACGACTTTAGAATTATGAGTAGGTCTTGCATACACCGCACGTGTATACCATATATTAGGTGACTTTACCTAATGTATGCAATATATTGATGGTGAGTTTTCTCGTCATGGGATGCTTTTTATCTCACACAAGATCCACATGTTAAGATGGAGTCGAGTTTTGGTCCATATACACAATATAACACGTTATCATGTGCCAAGACTTTTAAACTTGCAACTCATAATTTAATCACACAACAGAAAGAAAGAAAAAGAGAGAGATTAATTAGACCTGTAAGTAGTGGTGAAATGATGAAGGAAGACAAGCATTTCAAGCTTAGCCAGCTCACTGCCTGGACAAGAGTGAACTCCATTCCCAAACGGCATGTACGTGTTAGCTTTTGGTGTCACCTGCATTTCATCCACACAATTACTATAATTAATTAACCTCTAATACTATCAATTACTTTAATGTAATTTATTTTATATTTTATATACCACAAATTAAAGTGTCCATAGTCAAAAATTTCAGCAGGAAAAAAAAAAAAAAAAAGAAAAATTTATAAGAAATACTGTACTACAAAGATGAGTCACGTGCTTTGATACTGCTACAGATTTCATTAAGAGGGTCCACTTATTATTAGGCCTAAAATTTCATACTGATATTGACACAAAACAAGGGAGGGACCAAACACTTATGATCTAGGCATTGCTAACCTTATATTTCCAATCTCTAAATAAAAGCCAAAAACATTTGAGTACTTGTACCCCACTAATAGACCCCATTTTGGGCACCCCCTCAAACAGTTCATCAAATCTTTCACTAAAACAAACTGGGCAAAGACAATATCACAACAATTTGAGTTTAGAGTGAGTGAATGGAAAAAAAAAAAAAAGGGAACTTATCGGTCGAGTAGATAAACTCTTGCCCACCAGATTATTGTTTAAAGAATGGAGTGTGGAAGACGTAATATCCTACCCTATGGAGATTTATCTACTCGTGCTACACATTTCGATTTATTACTTCTTATTAATTTCCCCCTTTTTATTTAAAGAGAATTCTATGTTTTTGTTTTCTAAGACTTAACCAATAGGTCGTGTTCTCAAGATAGTATATATATATATATATCCTTATCCTCGAGTCTGGATAACTCAATATAAAACTGGACCATAAGTAGTCATTTTAGTCCATATTTTGTCCTAGTTTGACTATATATACATGATTAAGGCTGTTTATCTACTAGGGAATTGCTTGATAATTATTCCAATATAACGGTCTAAACTTAATCAAATAAGAGAAATGTTAATTACACTCTCACTATTGCACTCTCAACTTTAGGAGGTGACACATGGATTTAGCAATAAATTATTCAAGTTTTTCAATTTCTCAAAGAATATACCTCAAATCTCGAAGGGTCAAACTTTTCAGGATTCGGGAAAAACTCAGGAGAATGGTGGATGCTTCTAAATAGAGGAAGGACCTTCCACCCTTTGGGGATTACATAGCCTTCAAATTCTACGTCATGAACAGCTTCCCTGAATGTAAACGACAGTATACTAGCTGTTCTCAGTGTTTCTTGAATCACCTGTTACATAATTTCAACGTTAGTCAAAACAAAACTCAGTGTTTCAACATCTTGAAACTCTTTAATTTGGCATTTATCATGATGTGGATCCAATATTTCAAAGTTTTTTTGACAAGAAATTTGCATTGACTCCAAAACAAATGTCATATTCACCACTCAAAATCAATTAAAGTAAATAATCAAGTACATACAGTAGTATAATTAATTAATACTACATGATTTCACAAGTTGATTACAAGTTACAACTAGCAATAATTATTCCAACACATTCTAACATCATGATGTAGCCAAGTCAATCACACTTTTTAAATTCATCAATTTTTACATTAAGATTGGTAAAAATAAAATAAAATAAAATAAAATAAAAAATAAAAATTGTGGTTGGAGTCATGAAATGAGCAAAGATAATATACCCGGCTAGTCAAAGGCATGCTCCTGGTATCCTCCCATATAAGACTGCGGTTTGCCTCATGGAGTCTTTGTCTAATGCCTTCTTGTTCCTTCTGTATTCCATCCAAAAAAAAAAAAATTTTAAATTGTAAAAACAGATAAAATTATCAATTTATATTCAGTGAACACAAATAGATTGAAATGTAAATTAAAAATACTATTATATATTGAGATGTAGAAGTGGTATTTAAAAATGAAAATAATTCTCAGCCACGATCTTTTTTATTTAGTATTTGAGGAAAATCTCAGCCACGATTTGGTACCAAAATATCAAGACTGGACATATTCTATTACCATTCTGTTATCTTAATTATCTTAAAATATACTCCCTCCGTCCCGTAATTATCTTTCAAAAACTAGGAAAGAACAATATTTTAGGTTAGTGTTTTTAGACAAATTTATCCTTGTAGTAATAAAAGGAATAAAAAATAAAAGGGGAATTTTATGTGAGAGAGAAAGAGTGAGAGTGATTGGAGAGAGAGTGTGTGATTGGAGAGAGAGTGTATTTTTTTTTATTTTATTTGTGAGTTAGTGGAGGGGTATAATAAAAATGTTATGGGATTTTATGGGTTTTGAAAGCTCATTTTGGAACAAAAAATATGGTGTTTTTGAAAGCTAATTACGGGACGGAAGGAGTACTTATTATTTTGTTTTCTTTGGAAACAAAAAACAGAAACGGCCAACCTTCACGGAACTGAAAGAACGGGCATGAGCCTAAGTGTTCATGAAAAGGGAACCATTAAGTTAGCCCTACACTAGTATTTATCAAAAAAAATATAAATAAAAGATGCATATAAAAGTCGGCTAAAAACTGAACCCTCGATCTCATAGTTGGAAGAATATTCTTATCAAATGCAGTATCTCTCTCGATTAAAGAAAATAAGAACATTTAATATTTCCCGTTGATACATAGAAGATTAGGACTTGCTTAGCAAATAGCTGGTGATATTATTGCTAGCTATTGACTGATAGCCGGTGAATATTAGCGGATCTAATAGCTGTTTTAGTTGCATTGACCAGCCAGTTATCATAGTTGTTTATAACATATTGTCAAAAGTTGGTTTACAGGATGTCAAAAGCCAATCCAATCAGCCATTTACCGAACACGCCGTTAGACAAATTGGATCAACCGCGACAATTCTTTTTCAATAAAAGAAAAAAAGTGGTTACCATGACAGCATGAAGAAGGTGTTCGTTGTCGTGCAGGTATTTGAGAAGCCATGTGAGGACACTAGCAGTGGTGTCATGGGCGGCAAAAATTACTCCAATAATATTATCCGCAATCTGGGAATCGCTCAGTTGTTGTTGTTGTTGTTGTTGTTCATTATTTGCACCTGCATTTTTGTGCTGATGATGATATCTACTTGTTGAATTTAATAACACTCCTAATAATCCTCCTTCTTTCTTCTCTTTCTCCCTCCTTTTCGCTATTAACTTTCTCAGCGTCTCATTCAGAAGCTTCCGTGCCTGAGAATTTTAAAGCAACCATCACATTATATAATTAACAAATTTAATCAAAAAGATATTGAAAAGATCAAAGTTCGAAATGTCACTTTTTATTATTTATTTATTGATTTATAGTGTTTATATATGTTTATAGCAAATTAGGCAAGAACCAACTTTCTTTGCTCTGTTCCTTTTTCCAAAAATACAAAACTACTCAAAGTGAACTTGTAAGCCAGTGTTGTTAGGGAACCTGGCGCAATGCATAACTCTGATTGTGACATAAAGGTAAAAAAATTTTATAAAAAAAAAAAAAAAAAAGGAAACAGTTTTTTCTTTTTTGTTGGATATACTTCTAATAAATTACAATAACACAAAAACTTATATGAGGCATTCTCATTATGAGGCTTGATACTTAGAAGGGAAAGTAACACGTTTTTCTTTTCTAAGTATAGGCATCAACCTCACAGAAGATTAATTGTTAAAAAAAAAAAAAAAACAGTTAAATTACCTTCATTGATTTGTGGTACGGAGTTCCAGGGATATCCAAAGGCATGGAGTTATATCCCTTCTCTAAGCATTGATACAAATGCTTGATCCTTTCCACCTCTACTTCCCCTGCTGGGTCCCCAAAGGCCATTATCATCGCCACATCAAATGCGTACTGATGATCAAATAAAACCAAAACCATTATTACTAGTCAAACTCGAGTCATCTCATATCTGTATGTATGACAGACTTTACCAGTTAAACTAGTTGATGACAGATGATAGCTATAGTCAATCGATAAAATACGTACCTTCTTCATTTCTTGTAGAGTGTTGATGGAGTTGTTCTCCCAAGAAGGGAGGAAGTTGAGGACAATTTTCTCAATCTGGGGGACAGAGGCCTTAAGTGTACAAGGAAGAAAAGAGATTTGTATGAGCTTCTTGAGCTTGGAATGATATTCACCTTGGTGAAAGAATAAAGCCTCAGGACCAATCATTTTCTCTTTGCTTGGTGGATATGTTGGCTTAAACAGATGAGCTTTGCTCACCAGTACCAGTTTTGCAGCTTCTGGGCTTGATATCATCACACATGGACATCCCAATATATGTGTCTTAAATATATCACCATACCTATTATTCATTCAAAAAAAAAAAAAAAGAAAGATTTAATTTGGTAAGCATATATGGAAGTGAGTGTTGGTCTGCGAACACATACATACACCCACTGTCCAGAATTAGTAGTCACATTACGTGCAGTTTAAAATCAATGACTATTATTTCCGGACAGCGACAGTATTACTACGATGAAGATAGATAGATAGATAAATAGATATCGATACCTCTTTTGGCGGTTAGAGAAGAAGGAATTGGGGTTTTCAGTGTAGAGTTTGAGAGTCTCTCCAAGATAAGGCCAACCCATAGAGCCAGGAGGGAGCCTTTTGTCCTTGGGGTGAAGACACCATGTCAAAAATTTGAAGGTGAGAATAGCAAGAATTAGAAGAATAGAGAAGAAAAAGAGAGGTGAGGCAACAAGTAAAAGAGGGGGAACAATCACAAGAAGTAGAGAATAAGAACAATAATTATATTGCATGGTTGTGTGTGTTTTGGAGAGTAAGAAAAGAGGATGATTAATAATAAGCTGCTAGCTAGCTTCTCTCTATATAAGTTGAGAGTGTGAGATTCTCAATAAGCTAATAAGCTTTTAGCTTTTGTTGTTGGTGGTGTTGTTATTTTGTTGTGTGAGAGTTTGGAAGTGAGGAACAAAGTTGAGGAAGTGGGGCTTTATATAGAAACAAAGAGAGAGAGAGAGATCTAGAGAGGGAGAGGCAAAGAAAGGGTTGCATGCCAAGCGTCTGTCTCTTAGCTTAGGGCACCCCCTCTTTCTCTCTCTAACTTTCTCTCTCCTCATTTGTTTGTAAATCTTGGCCTCTCAGCAGTAGTTTGGCATATAGCTACCTCAAATCAATATTTTAGGGGGTGTAAATGTAAGTAGTGAGGCACTATAGATCTTAATGAGAGGAGTATGGGAAGTGAAAATGACTATAGCTTAGGTTCTTTTCCCTCATTGGTTCCACTCAACAAATTTTTCTTTTCATGTGTGTTATATATATGTACCAAAGTTATCTAGGTGATCTTTCACAAATCGTTGCGTACCGTGTATTGTCACATCTCAATCTTCTAGAAATCTAATTTTACTATGGGGAGTTTAATCTACTGATAATTACGAGTAATATTTAGAGTACATAACTCTTTTTGAAACTGGCTCACACTGTTTTTACATACATGCGCAAAATATACTCCCTCCGTTCTACAAAATATACACGCATGTTAGTGTGACAGCTATTAGATTTAAAGTTTCTTCTTTTCACATGTAAGTTTGAAATCAATTCAACTTGTAACTCATACAGTTACTTCCTTACCGAGCATTACCTAATAATTACTATCTACTTTAATCTACAAAATCTGATCACTGTCATTTCAGTTATAAGGTAAAGAATCCAACTCGTAGCCACCATATACATACAAATTAAAACATTCATTAGTTATGCTTATTTGCACCTGTTGGCTCAACTAAAAGCATATAATTAATTTTGTTCATACAATATAAAGTATCAATTGTAGGCTGTCGTCATCCTAATTTTATTAACTACTCGTTAAGAAGCTACATAAACATCATTCTTCATGATCGAAGCAACACCATATTTATATAATTTCTAATTAAGAATGTATATTTTGTATAGATTAGTAACTCGCTCGGATTAGATGATTTCATATTGTCAGAATTTTATAAGTGCAATAATCCACCTAATTAGCTTGTATGCATTCATACTAATGCTTAACATTGTACTTAAATTAGCTATTCATCACTTCGGTCATGAAATTGAAATTGCGATTTTTCGATACATATATATATAGAGAGAGCGCGCCACAAAAGGCCAGAGATATATCAAAAAAAAAAAATTCTGTTGGATTATTCTCTTCTCAACTATTACTTCAATTTGTATGTATTGCATATCTGGGATGAATTTGTCACATGTCTAATCTATTTTTTTAACCAAGACAAAAGTGAAAAATGTTGTGTATAAATGTCCTCGGGTAATGCTGCTTTCTATAGCGTGTTTGTAATTGTAGGTAACGACGAAAGGGCGAAGCCTCGTTATTTGCTCAAGGTCTCGGTTTAGGCCCGGCCCAGCCCACACGACGAAATCTTGCAATTTTACAGCTACATCAGTAATTCCAATTAGCAGTTTTCCATGAAACCATATTCTAAGAAGTCATAGTGATTATTATTTCTTATTTACGGTGTCCACTTATGAAATTCATAAGAGTTTTAACTTAATTATGATAACTTGTAGTAAATAATAATTTTTTTCATTTTTATTTTTATTTTTTTGTTATCTATTGATTCCAAGACAACTCGTAGGCCTTAACTAGATCCACCCCTACTGAGAGGTGTTAGGGAATTAGAAAACTTGCATAGGATGAGATCTGATTAATCAGCATATAGTTGCTTAACCAGGCCATCAATAAACAAAAACCTACCTAATCAAAATGATCATATGGAGCAATATACTTACTCAAAACATAACTCCGTCCGAACCACATGTGTTGAGGTGTTATATTGACCCACAATAATAATTAGTCCATTGGATCGGTTTTATTGGGCCAAACATGTGAGCCCAATTATTAAAGCCCTACTTCTCATTACCTAATCGACAGGTATAAATACCCCACTATTTCATAAGAGAGGGGACTCTCCCTCTGGCACTTTCTTTCTCTAGAAATTTTCTTATTTCCCAACCTGACTTGATCGTCGGACGGGCTTTCTCCGACAGGCCCCGGCCTAGTTCACTTCTCTGTTTTGCAGGGGAATTTTCGAGCTACGACCGCTACTTTCGGACTCGGGTTGTCGATTACGTGCTGCTCACGTTCCTTCCATTCCGAACTACTTTCAGACTCGGGTTGTCGATCACGTGCTGCTCACGTTCCTTCCATTCCGAACCTCTCAACAACATGTTTGATCACTTATAACTAAAATGATTACCACGTGTTTTGAACTGGACTCCAAGTGATCCATGAGAAATAAAGTATCGTACTATGAGGCAAAACGATGATCTGAAATGCAGGTCTGAGTTGAAAACGAGTAAAATTTTCTTATATTCATATTTGCCCGATCCTTTTCAACAGTTGGATGGATCGGGTTGTCCCATTTATGATATAAGCTCTATAAAGCAGGAGGCTATATATATACAAAGTAAGCAAAATGCCAACGGATGTTAGAGCTTATCCGTGAAGCCGTTTTCGGCAAGTCGGCATTTGGAGCCCCATATTCTGCGTAAGGAATTACGTGGTACATCTCTATAATCCGAATAAGGAATTACGTGGTACATCTCTATAATCCGAAGCTCGGCTACACTCTTCACTCACTTCCTTCGTTCCACGGACTCTCGAGTATCAATCTGTCATATTTTACATTCGCAGATAAGAAGATTGCAATATATATACGTGTTTAATTTCATTGAACTCCTGAAAATGATGATTCCATGATATAGTCTATCATATGATCATCGTACCGTGAGCTGCTGAAGGAAATGTAGAGGTGGATACAGATACATAGACAAATTAAAGACGGAGAGACGTTATATTGTGATTGGCGAAGTTAGAAACTAACCAAATTGGGCAAATACTGATAATTCTGAGTAAAATTAAACTTAGAAACATACTGTGTATAGTACAAGTAGTATCTGTATCTGGAGTATATCTGATCTGATATTCTGATGTGGTGATTAATGTGTACGAGGAGTCACTTCTCTTGGCACGATTACTACTCTCAGGGGTCGGTCCAATATTTTCAGCTGTGACGCCTGACGCTACGACCTGCCCATTTTGTTTTCATCTTTTTTAAATAAATAAATAAATAAATAAATACTAAACATTTCCTTTAATAGATGGTTTCTTCCCATTCGTGGCATTGGAAAAGGGCTATTTCAATTCCCTGCCATGCCCTGAAGAAAAGAAAAACTACATTTGTTTATTTCTTCGTTTTATAGGATCGGAGTATTCATTTTAATTTAATGTATGCAGTGGAGTATAATTCTATTTTAAGGAGTACAAGTTTTTAATCTTGTCACGTAATATTGTTCATTCAATTGCATTGGTTTAGTTCATTTTAGTTTGATTGATTAAGTTCAATTCGGTTGAAACAAGTATAACCAGACTACTCAGTCAGCGGTATTGCATGAATAATTCTTAAAGTACATATTGCTAACCTGTGAACTTCTAGTATTTCCCTCAAATGTTACATTTGGGTCAATCATATCTTTTGGAAAATATGCATGCTAACCTCACTTTTTTTTTAAAGTTGTTTTAAGTTACATTTTTTTCCCCTAATCTTAATAACATGGACTTTTAATTATTTAGGTCAAACGTAAAAAACTTAATGGAACGGAGGGAGTAGTTTCTTGTATATGCGAATTAGCTTTAGACATGTTGAATGGTGCTAAATTGTGTTTAAGTTGAAGTAGAGTAATAATTTGTAAAAGAGAAAGTAAATTATTTTAGAGCTTGATTGAATGCTAAATCACATAAAAATGAACTGAACTAAGAGTGTGCCCACTTCATAGTTTCCATCTTACATTTAATTCCAATTCAATATAGTTAAGTCTTGAAACTTATATCATTTAGGAGTACATTTTATTCCAGAGGTATTTCACACTTTATTTCTTGCCTAAAATAGAAGCAGGAAGTTCTTTTAGAGACAAACTAAAAAGCAATGCATGAAGTTCTTTTTAGGACGGAGGGAGTAAGTTTTACGCTTTTTTTTTTTACTCTTACATATCACAGTATTATTTATTTAGCTCACATCCAATTTGATTAGTTCAGTGTTATTCCGATAGCACTCAATGGATGTCTTAAAAGAAAACAAAAGTTATGTAGTGATTAATGATTCATACTTGGTTCAAAAAAAGTTGTCATTTGCAATAAGAAAATTTTTCCAGTGGTTGTCAACCACTATACTTTATTTCCAACCACTATAAGTTATTCTGATTTTTATATAGGTAAATATAATGTTTTAATTAGATGGTACTAATCGTCGTGTTATAGTGATTTGCCCCACATTATAGTGGTTGACAACCATCAAAGAGGCTTCGTTGCGATAAAGATGGATAGAAATGCCTAAAAGTGAAAAAATGGGATAAAATTCGGAATTCAAGCAAGCACGAGCACATTGCTGTAAGTGTAAAAAAGTGGAAGTTACAGTTTCCAGAATTCAGATCCAGAAGGCGAAATATCAAACCCGAAATGACACGCGGGCTATCAACATTTGTCGAGAGTAATAAAATCTCGTTCAGAATCGCCGGCCCAATGTCCATTTATACATGTGCACTACGTGTAACGCCGTTATTGGATATCTTTTCCGGTTAAAAAGTGAGCTCTTATTTTAGCTCTTTGATTGGTTTTTTTTGGGCTATTAATGTTAATTTTTTTTTTTTTTTTGATAGGAAAATTGTATTAATGTTAATTTTAACAGTTAACACGTGCTAACTGTTCAAAGGGCCGTTGAGATTTTTGTGGACTTGTCCACTTTAACATCATTGTCCATTGACATTTTAAAAATACAAGTATAGAACATTGCCAACAAAGACCTAGCTACAACTAACTAACCAACATCACTTGCTCTATTGGTCATTTAAGCATTTTGGGGAGATTCTAAATTTGAGGCTATGTTTTCAATACACAATTTTCAATACAGTTCCCTTCAATTCCGAAAATTCAGTTTACTTCTAGAAGTTCAGTTTAATTTAGTTGAATTGGTACTTGCTGAATAAATTGAACATATATGTCACTTGATGAAGCTAGGTTAAATGATAAAGCAGCTTTTCAAATTCAAGAGGTGTTTAACTCACCGATAAACAAGTTATTCACTTCTACACTGAGTTAGTGGTTCAATCCGCCTGGACAGCACCATGAACTATTCGTCCGATACACGGAATTGTGTGTTAAGAGTTTCCCTTTAACCACATCCAAAGATAGGCCGTTTAAAACAGTATCTGCATTTTTCACGATACAGAAAAAAAAAAGAAAAAAGAAAAAAAAAAGTATATTGAGACCTAGCCATTCAAAAGTTAGGAACCCCCTCCCCTCCCCTCCCATACGTCCCCTCAACCGGCCATAGGTAGTTAGATGTAGGACATGAACTAGGGTTATCGAATATTAATGATGGAGATATGCCCTAAAAGGAAAGATCTGGTGGCAGACTTTTTGACCCAAAACAGGGTAGAGACACCATAAAAGACGTGGACAAATTGTAAGGGAAAACTGAAATCTGATGAGTAGAAGATAGAAGATAAACACAGTACAGTAGTGATGAATAGTGATATATAGCCCCATCACATAAACAACTACTAGTAGTATTTTCATGTTGATCTTCTTTGGACACCTATCATAATATGTCCAAACCAAATTTGCCGGCCACCAACAACAATTCTTTGTGCACAAACACAAACACAAACACACAACTCTTTTGATCAAAATCTGTCAACTTTTGTAATATTATATACACTGATGATATATATATATATGATTGAGTCGTAGGCTTTTTGGATTTGATCATGACATGCTTTGGTTTATTTGCTCCCATACTTTTGTGTCAACAACAATCAAATTTATGAACAAGGGGAAAGTACTAGTACTCTTTAAGCTAAGTGATCATATTCCGTACGTATTTCAAGTGCAATGAAGAGGATTATAATATTGTGTTTGATTTTGATCACTTTTGGCTTTTGACATCAACATGTTGGTTATGATGAAAAGCTGCAATAATTTTTGTCATTAAGCTGGTTTAATTTGTGTATGCTAATTAATTAGATAGATATGTTAATCATTGATGAGTACTAGTGCTAGTTGTGTGTAACATTATGCTTTAGCATTCAGCTAATCAAAAATCATAAATCAAAACTCAAACTTTACACCTTAGCTTCCACGGGAGTGAGATAACTTTTTGAAATGTGTTTGCTATAGAGTTGATGATGTGTACTCCCTCCGTTCTCAAAACAAAGTTACGCTTTGTTTATGTGAGTTGCGAAAAAGAAAGCGTAACTTTGATTTAAGAACGGAGGGAGTATAAAATATCTCTATTCGACTAGGTAAATTATTGATGGATGTAGATATTTTTTTGTTAACGGAGTATTAGATATTTGATCAATTGTGTTGGCTTGCTTAGTAAGTGTAAAATACTCTATACTGAAGTTCGGGTTTCATACTATCAATTAGCATATATGGTCATTTCATCATTACAATTTATTGATTGAGTTCAGTTCTACAATTTATTTTTTCTCTCACATGTTATATATGATTTATTCAATCAAGTTCCATTTAGTTTAATTCATCAGTTCAATTGAACAAACCAATCTAATATTAGTTTTCAAGTCTTCTAACTGAATTATTTTTGAGACCGATAATAAATTCACTTCATTTCACCATCTAGAATCCCATTTCAGGCAGTTTTATACATTCAGGTTGTTCTGTTCAGGTCATACACATTTTCTCTCATATATTTACGATTTATTATTTTCACTTCAATTCAGTTCAGTTCAATTTAAGTACTGTACGCGAATTGATGAACATACACACCCTCAACCCGCAGATTTTAGACTATACAATCTGAAGCACGCACCTTGTCGTAACATCACAAGTTTTATTTGGTCCCTCCTTATTCCAATATGGACCAATGGCTTAAGTGCCTCCATCCCCTCATTACACCTGGTAAGAAAATCTTACCACATTCTTTTCGTATCTATGAGGCACTTTATAGTATGTCTATTTACAGCCTAACATTCAATCAACATATTTTGATTCTCCACATATTCGTTATTTGAGATGATGCATATAATGTACGTCAACATATATATGGCGTTGTCAATAATGTTACTGGTACCTATATGCTTCATAGTATATATGGTTTGAAAAATGATAGAATAATACAATAAATGACGATCCATCATTATTAGAGAAGTAGCTTTCATGTAACATTATATTCTTCTGTTTGTTAAATATTCTACTAACAGAACATAATCCTGAGCTATCAATTTTTCGAGATTTTGTTAACTGCCAACTGTACGTGCAATGATCATTTCATTTTCACAATAGCCAGTAGCTGATCCAAAAGACATGTACAAAAAACTTGGAATGGAAATAATTGGTACGTTACCATAAATTTTCAAGTTTTCCATCTAAGAGTTGTTTGGCCCATTGGTAAATAAGATTTAACTTATACATTAGCTCGTGGATTCTTCCTCCTAGGAAGCGAGCACCTATACGAAAATTCGTGAAATACCCGAGGTTGTGAGGAAGCACCTTTTGGACGTGTCCAAAGAGAAAGAAAGTTCCTCCTCATAAAAAGAAAATTCAAGTTTTCTACTGATTAAAATCCCCGTCTAAAAAGTCTTTACTCTGTCGAGGCCCATGGTGAAGCCCACTGCTTTAAAGATCATTAGCATTGCGTCACAAATACAAGGCCCGAGGTGAGGCCCATTTAGATAAATTAGCCCATACTACATAGGGATAATTTTTCATCAAAATAGGTAACTTTTATTTGCAAAAGGAACTACTTTAATTAAGCCTTGCAAGTTTTTGCGTTAATATTCTTCATGTTTAAAATTACTTATTCATATTGCTCTGCTTGATCATACTCCTATGTTTCTATTCTGCAACTCAAATATTGGACTAATTTGTTAAAAGAAGAAACTCTCAACTCTATAACACTATTTGGTAATATAGCCATCAAGGTTTTTAGCCCAGTGGTAAAAAAAATGAAACTCTGCTTAATTATTTCAACTGATTAGACTAAATGAATAATAATATATGGAAAAAAATTGAAGTAAATGATAATAACAGAATTAACATACTACATGTAAGTTGCAGATTACCAAGTATCACCTTTTTTGTAGAACGGCGGGAATAGCAAACTATGCATGTACGATAGGATAATTTGTCTTTTTTGGGCCTCTAGCTGTGGGTAACATGACATAAATTCAAATGGGCGGTTCATTACCCCATCCCAAGGCCCAAAAAGACTAGGCCCAAAGCATAGCACGATTATTAAAGTTATGGAAAACTAAAATAAATAAAACAAAGATTAGGGCAAACAAAATGGCGGGAAAATTGAAATTGAAAGAAACAAGCAGCAACAGAGTGAGGGTGAAGAAGATGACGACGACCGACCACGTAAGACAAAATGTTGGACGTAGTGATGACACCTGTCCGACATCTCATGCTTAGCTGTCAGCTTCCCACACCACACCATTGTCCAACCTGGCATATCCATGTTAGTAATGTACTAATGCACTTACTCTATCCCTATTAAGCACTGTACTAGCAAGTTCCAGAGAGCGCTACACATTTCGAAGTTCTTCAAACATCCTCTTATTTAATTAATGAAATGGAGTAATAATAATTGATAAATTAATCTCACCGTCCCTAACATCTTCTTATAAAGTACCTAATCAAACCCTGAACGACCAAACTTGTACCAGAATTTTCTCTCTCCAAGTTTTGTGTGGGCTAGCTAGTTGTAATATCATGGAAATGGAGGGGATTGGTACTAGCAGCTGCGATGACGAGTACGGATACGGGTACGAGTACGGATGTATGACGCCGAAGCACGACGCGTGTCGGATTCCGGTGTCAGGGGCGCCACCACCGCCGCCGAAGAAGAAGAGATCCGAGCCGTATGGGAAAAAGCCGGATCCTCCAAAGAAGGGTTACTTTAATCCTCCTGATCTGGAGCTTATATTCCAACTTGCCCCTACAACTAGTACAACTACTCAAGCTTGTGCTTAGAACGTATCTCAGTCTAGTAGCTATTAGTAGTAGTAGTATTTAGTAGCAGTAGTCTTTAACTAGCTCATTGTAATTTAGAAGTTGATTTTGTTGTTGCAGTTATTGCATATATTTGTAAATCGAAGTTGTTGATGGTCTGATTTTGTAAGATCAATCAAGCCCTCCTTGTAAGATAAGAAGTAGGATCTGAGTAGTCTACAACTGCAATTGTATAGGGTGTCCATTATCCATATTATTATATACTCTCTCCGTTCTACAAACAAGGTGACGCTTGGTTTTTGAGTTGCAGAAAACCAAGCGTTACCTTCTTTAGAGAACGGGAGGGAGTACCTCTTTTTGGTTGGAACTTTCGGGTTTCATTATTTGCGTAAGTACAACACCTGTAACTTACATTACTCCATTATGGAACTTGGCGAGTTACTAACTTGGCGAGTCACTGCTGGTAATACACTGTAGCTGTTTTCCTGATTCTGCTTGTATTATTACTGGTGTTGAAATGCAGAGGTTCTTTTTTTTTTTTTTTTTTTATTTCATTTCCTTTCTTTTCTTTTTCAGAAACAAAACAAATTAAGCGAAATTATGCGCCAAACAACATAAAAACGAGGGGTAAACATATGGTAGCTCGAGAGTCGATCTCACATTCTCACTCAATATGCATGTGAGCAACTTTCTAAGAAAAGAGCAAAGTGTCATTTACTCAAGAGTCGCTCTTCTCAGTAAAGAAGGGTAGTAACTAAAGAAGTCACCCTTCAAGCTCAGTAACAATAGACAAACAAGTCTATTAGAAGAAGTAGGAGAAATTATTGTATGGTGCAGTATTAATGGTTTCTTCTCTCACATAATGAAATATTTACCATATCTTTTGTGGATGATTTGGAGATAATTTTATATATAATTATGTGAGAGAAGGAATATTGTTCCCGAATCATGGCTCAAGTAGTAGACTGTAGTATTGGAATGAAATAAGCTGGCAACTTTTGGCATGATGGGCCTGACACTTTCTAGTCCACAATGGATCAGTCCAAGGGACAACCTCATTTCTCTGATTTTATAAATAGGCATTCTAAAGAGTGAGCCCGTGCCAGATTTTATTTGTTGTTCAACATGTTGGGTTTCAACCCAACTAACACGTAGTATTACGTTTCCCATTCCTCATTTTTTTTTTTTTTATACGAGCGTATCAATGTAGTCATCTACGTACACGATAAGTAATTCTTTTAGACCTATATCTTGATAATATACAAAAGATCTCTATCAAACTTATTTGCTAAAGTAATTTGGTGTCATGTTCGAAGAGAAGGGAATGAGGCAGCTAGCTAATTATACGGCGCACTTGAATTCCGTAGCCTTTTTTTTTTCATTTAGAGTTTAGGTGGATGGAGGTTAGGTGGAGATTATGAATGTACTTGCGTCAGACCTACATGTAATTTGTTTTTTTAATGAATAAACTACACGATAAGTAATTCACAATTAGATGCAGTAAAGGAATATCAGTTGAAAATGACTTTGGAATTAAAGTTAATACGTATTGTTTATAGATTCCAATAACGCAGACTCCATTGAGTTGATTTGATTAGATGTCTTATACTACATCTTAGAAGTGTAAAATGCAGAGTAGAAGGTACACAATTTGGTTAAAACAATTAAAGTTCGTTGAATGAGGTTTATTTGTCAACCTTCCACTTTCCAGAAACAAACAACTTTATTCTAATGTGCCAGCCATATCTGCATTTTACAAGCTAAGTGCAGAATAATCCTGCTATGATTTGAGTAGAGCTATGATTATGGTTAATATTAGTGCGCCACCTTAACGTGGTTAGAGTTTTTAAATGCTAATAGAGTGTGATCCTTGTGGTAATTATTTAATAGGAGTAGTTATTCTATGGAAATTATTAGTACAATCGCTATTTAAGATATTGTTCATTTCAACTTGCAAAATATGCATTCGGTTTAGTTTATATTATCAGTTCTACAATCTATTTTTTTCTCGAATATTATTATTTATTCAGTTTAATTCAATATGCTCAATTTGATTCAGTTTAGTTCACATCATCCATAAACGTAGTTGCTGGGGGACACTTGCGTTATTCCAACGTGCTCCTACGTACTACTTTTCCACCTGCACAAACTATCTTTCTCTGATAATGATGATAAGCATAAGGACTCAAAACCATATATTACATCACTCCATTTTTGACTACATTTATTTATTTATTTGTCAACTAATTATGAAGATAAGAAAACAGGTTCAATCCCACCTTCAACTGCGCCAAGACATACATATATAGTCCTTTCCTGATTCCAGTAATCACCGTTATATCATACTGTTGTAATGTTGAAGTAAATGCTATAAAAAAAAAGGGGGGGGGGGGGGGTTATATAAAAAAAATTGTTGAAGTCTTGAGTCCTAGACCTAAATAAAAATTAACCACCATGTCCACCACCATTATAAATGTCAACGTGTTGTGTTTTGTTCACCTTAATTATTCTAGTAGTTGATACTCGCTCTGTACATCTCAAATGTTGTCAAACCAATTTTATCCCATATACTTCCCAATAATACCCCTCCACTATAAGTCAAATAATATAAAAAATTCAACAACAAACCCACTTCCCAATTTAAAATTAATTTATTTCCCTCATCCTATCTCTCCCTGCCGTAGGCAAGATTGTAACTGGGTTTGTTGTTGTTGTTGTTGTTATATCCTATCTCTATTCTCTATTATCTCTCTACTCACTATCTATATTTAAATGTTTATCTCTAAAGGACAACTTTAGAAAAATTACCCCTCCTTTTTTTCCTTCTTAATTTCCGTGCAAATTTAGTTTGACAACATTTGAAATAGACGGAGGGAGTATAAATATTCATCCGGCCACATGTATGTATTAAGGTTTGACCTTTTTGAAAATGAAAACATGTTACTTATGTACATATGGAGATTTATTCCCTAATGAGCTTATATATATATATATGTACATACAAAACTAAATCTATAAATACAAGCTATGAGTTTTGGGTTACCAATCTTTGATAAAAAAAAAATAATAATAATAATAATAATAAAATACTCACATTTTCTCTCTTTCTTTGTATTTCTTTTACTCTTTATTTACAAATTTACAATTGTATTTCGTCATGAATCCATATCCAT
This sequence comes from Mesembryanthemum crystallinum, assembly GCA_030267885.1. NCBI lineage: Eukaryota > Viridiplantae > Streptophyta > Magnoliopsida > Caryophyllales > Aizoaceae > Mesembryanthemum > Mesembryanthemum crystallinum. The sequence continues at coordinate 26,793 of BSSO01000633.1, forward strand.
GCACCCAAAGTTTACAAAAGTTTAATGATTAGTATGGCAGTATAGTAAATTATGTGATGCATGACGATATTGTTTCACCTTTACAAGCACAATTTAAGCAACTACAAAATTTTCATACAACCACAATCCTTCAAAATTAGCGTCTTTAATTTATCATGGTCACTTTTCCATATACTTTTTAGTAGGTCATATACCATAACAATTTCAAGTCCATGATTTGGAGAGCGATAGACTAACCCTCAGTTTCTTTTTTNTTTCTCTCTCTTCAATTTGGGGAGCTCTCATCTTAGTCAGGTGCATAGCATTGCTCAATCTTGAATTAATACAAGTTTCAAAGAAGGGAGTGCTAGCTAGGGATTAGGGTCAAGTAGAAGCAAGTCATATTATTACTTCAACTACAAACTATATACGTACTGTAGACATGTCACATGTGCGACCCAAATAAAATTACTAAAAATCATAGTAATAGTAGCAGTAATAGAATTATTAAAGATCCCTATATATAGCTAGGGTATATCATATATCATATATCATATATGTGACCAATAAGAGTACTATAAGTATATGTTTATATGTGGATATAAATAATTGAAAAAAAAATTAGTGCCGACAATTTGTAGGTGTTGTGGGGGAAATATAATCCGGGGGAGGAGCCGCTGAGGATGGGCAATCGCAATTCGCAATTTGCAAATGGGCCGGGGGGGCGGGGCATTGGTATAGGGGTTCAGACAATGCGTAGTTCTCAATCAATGTCTTAACCCCAGATCTGTTCTGTCCCTGCCCCTTTTCCCACCTTCTTTTGTTCCTTCCCACCCGCCGACTTTTGGGCCTGTTCTTTTCAACTTATTTTGATAAGTTTCAGTTAAGTTCAATCGCAATAAGTTCAGTTCAGTTCAGTTCAATTCAGTTCAGTCGCAATAAGTTCAGTTCAGTTTCAGTTCGGTCAGTTTCAGTTAAAAAGAACAGGCCCTTTAGGCCCGTTTGACGAAACTTATGCATAAACGCAATTATCCATTACATTTTTATGTTCCACCACCTGCTCATCCGTTTTAACTTATAAGAAGTTGAAATGAGGCTAGAAAGTAGAAGGTTCAAATTGTATCGTCTACTTCTAGACCCTTTTCAACTTCTTAGAAGTCAAAATGGAGGAGGAGGTGGTGAAGAAGTGGATGCTGGAAGAGTTTATGGATTGAATAAGTGCTTATTTATTTTTAGAAGGTTGGCCAAACAGACTCTAACCATAAATACCAATTTATAAGTATATTTGGCTTAATTTTTTTGAAAAATTATAGTACGATTTGTTGGTTTTCTAAGGGTGTTTTAAGCTTTTTAGAAAATGAAAATTAGGAGGTACACGAGATTAATGGGTAGATATTGAGGAAAATTTTGGGGGAGACACTCAAGTTAACAAGATTCTAATCCAAACGTGATCGATGATCGATCATTTGCCAATTAGCTAGGTAGTAGAAGGGTAATTGAACAGTTGGTTGGATGGTTGAAGTTGAGCACTCAACCTCCATATACCTATTTTATGGACAACCCCACATTCCCTTGACTTGATGGACAACATTTTCTATGAGAGTATGGGTGGGTGATTATTATCTTCCAAAGGAGGCATTTCATATTATATAAATAAATAAATAAATAAGTAATCCATGCTTTGAAAAATTAAGTGAAAAGAGTGCAAAAGCTTTTACGAGTTAGCCATATATGTGTGGCTGTTGAACAAAAAGTGATACTTATTATGTGCAAATAAATCGTACTTTTGGACTAGAAAATGGTATTTTTCCAAACACTATACACAAAATCTCTATATATATATGTTTACTGATCATATATCCACTATGCTGTTAAGACAAGGCATCAAATCCCTTGTGTCATTCCCTTTGGCCTAACCAAGATCTATTTTTATGTTCTTGGGGAAAAAAAAAAATATATTAGATGCAAATTTGCCCAAAAAGTTGCTCGCTACTATCTGTGGCCTTTTTTTTATAGGATGATGTTTTCTATTATTGTTACGTGTGTTAGAAAGAACCTGCATTAATATTCAACATCTTAATAATTGTTCTTGTTGGGGAGAATCACATAACCCTTACCTTTAATTTTATTTTATTTTATTTTATTTTTTTTGTATTCTTGTATCTTAAGTATCTTTCACTCCTTTTTTATTCCTCTATATATATATATATACACCCAACCCTTTTCTCCTATTCATTCATCTTTGTCCTCCTTTCTTTATAATAAGCTTTCCTACATTTTTATTTCTTCCCTTTTTTTTTTCTTTTTTTTCTTCTTCTTGTCATGCATCTTTTCTTTCAAACCCCTTGTCTTCTTTGTAGTCAATCCAACTCTACTGATAATGCATGATTTAAAGTTTCAACCAGATATTATAAGTATTATTTTGCATTATTACACCAACAAGAAAACACAAATTTAGTATACAGCTTGTCTCTAATGAGACTAGTCTCAATGAGGCCCACTTAACCCAACTTGAATGAGTGGATCTAGCCCCATTCCACAAACCCAAATTATTCATGCGTCTCATCTAATAATTCAAATAATGCCCACTTATTCAACTATGTTATGATAAAACCCCCCCCCCCCCCAAAAAAAAGTTTTTATAAACTCAAAATTATTGATATATACTACTACATGATATATATAGTTGAAAGATGAGATCAAGTGGGTTAGAGTATTTCAAAGTTCCAATGATTTTGAAGCTAGTTCTACAAGTTTTGTTTCACAAGCTAAGAGAATAATCATTTATATATATATAGTGGTGGGCATTGTTAGCTTAGCTTTTGAAGGTGGCTTTTAAAGTAGAGTTTTGTGTTTCCTACCCTAACTAGCTTAGCTTTGCTCTTTAATTACTTCACTAAATTTCTCATTACTTTTAATTCCTCTCCCCTCATTGGCTTACTACTATTGTCTTCCCCACCCCACCATTTCCAAACCTTCAAAAATTTCTCAATATATGGCTCATCTCTTAGTCTTATCCTTTCTTCTATGTTTTCACACATATATAATGGAAATCATGAAGGTCGAAGATCGAAAAGGATCGAAATCAGCCAGTGTTTGCAGATGCAGCATCATCAAGATTCACAAATACTAGAGCTATATATACCTAGGCCTTTTTTTTTTTTTTTTTTTTTTTTTGGGCTAACCCCTTCATATATATATATATATAGTTTCTTGTATGGGATTTGAGAATCTTGATGATGCTGCATCAGCAGATAGTTGACTTAAAAAGTTTTTCATCGCGATGAGCGAGGATCCGATCCATGGGAAGTTGATCAAGTTGAACGAAACTCGATTGCGATAAGATCATGGATTCCAATACAGATGAGAAGGTGATTTATAACTAACTCATCACTACTCCTCTTTCAATTTTTACATATGCCAGAAGTGCTTGATTTCTTGCTTAAATTAGTTTACTTGTTTATTCATTTAAATTCACTTGTTCTAAATCCTGTTTTTAGGGTTAATGTATAGGTTTTGATTTTCATTCAGTCTCATAATATATACTATATCTTTTAGTTTGATGTTACAGATCCATTAATAAGGTGCTGCTAGTCGTCCTACATAGTTCCTACTGCAGATATTTCTAATATCTCCTTTCCAATAATCTATCATTTATGCATAATTAGTTTTTAATTTTTTGATTATATTTAGGAAAATAAAAATAAAATGGCACTGTTTGATTCTAGAGCTAGAGCTAGTT
>BSSO01000634.1:0-30512 GCA_030267885.1 Mesembryanthemum crystallinum
TTTTAACTTCTTAGAAGTCAAAAGTGGTGGTGGAGGTGGTGGAAGAGGGGGTGGTGAAGAAGAAAAATGGGGGAAAGAAGTAGAAGTTGGGAAAAGCTTGGCCAAACAGGCACTAAAATTATCTCGATATTGGGTGGTTTAACCATTAGATAGGTGTACACAAGAATTTTTGAAAGATAATGTAAGTATTATTATGAATTGTAGTATGCCAATTGCCATGTTAGAGTAGAGCTGGCAAATGTGTCGTGTCGTGTCATGTTCGTATTCGTGTTGAAGGTTAAACGTATCGGAAACCTTCAACCCTAACCCGACCCGCTTAATAATCGTGTCGGAATGCTTGACACTAACCCGACCCGTTTAACAATCGTGTCAAACTCGTGTCGACCCGCTTAAGACATTTTGCCAATTATCTAAAGTTTTTACTCGTAAAAATAAAAAATATAAATAAGAAATCAATAAAATAACATTATTAATGTTTGAAACTTGTCGATTAGAGTTACTACTTATGCATTAAGTACATAGAATAAGAAAATTGTATATTCATACATCAATTTTTAACAAAAATAGTGTACAAATGAGTTTATTCTCAGACATATTTGAATAAACAGGTCAGAGTGTGTCGGTTTCGTGTTGAAAATCTCAACCCTAACTTAACCCGTTTAATTAAACAGGTAAACTCGTATCGACCCGTTTAATTAAACGTATTGAAAATCTCAACCCTAACCCGTTTATTTCATGTCCGTTTCGTGTCGTGTTATCGTTTCGCGTCAACTTTTGCCAACTCTATGTTAGAGTTAAGTCTGATTAAGGGTATGTTTGACAAAAATAGCTAGCTTTTCATTAAAAGTTAGTATAATTTTTACCTAATTTTTCAACTCTAAGCTGCTTATCAAACAATTTGTCATATTTTTTTTATTTTCCAATATTCCACTCCAATTACAGCTAATTTGAGAAGCAACTCGTACCAACTTTCAACTTTAACCTGCAAAACTGTAACATTCAAAATCCCACATCGAAATATTGTGTGGAGTGTGATTGGTTTATAAGTAATATTATCCACCTACTATATCAACAAGGCCTTCCCTCTTGGGTTTTAAGTGACCCCTTTTATGGGCCCATTGAAGGGCTTGTCACCGTTGTGAAGGTAGTTGGGTCGGACTTTGACAAGAACACTTAGTTTACCATCTTATGGTAACAACCTGCAATTTTCTAGTATTTTTTTTTTCTTTTTTTTAACATATCCGAACTAGTTTTGCAAACATAGCTTAATACTAAATAAAATTCTACGTAAATTTTTGAGTACATCGGCATATATGTTTGCCTGTTTGGTTAGAATATTTTCTTCTACACCCTGATACTCCCTCCGTTCTCTAAAAAAAGGTTACGCTTTGTTTTCCGCAACTCCCAAATAATATGTGTACAGGTTTAAAACGCTTAGTGGGCTAGTAGGTCTACACTTGAATCCAAAAAAGGAAGGCCTTATTACTAATCACAATACTGACATTGTATTACAAACTGCTCCTTAAAAGTGTGGTAAATTGTTCATGGCCCAGAGAAAGGCCTAGTCCAGGTTTGATCACTTATAAATACATCAGAATTCACACAAATGTGATACTTGGAGTGTTAAAAGGCTTTTCGAAACTTTCTAGAAGGTAAAGGCAATAATTTATTGGAATATGGTCATGATTCTCGACCTGAAGTATGCCAGCATGCCTATCTAAATTCTTCTTGACGTGAAGTATGCCAACATGCGTATCTAAATTCAATACGTGATGATCGATGATTTGCTCCTTCTGTTGTCGATTAATTTTACGCTAATATTGAAATGTAGTCGAATAATACCTTAGCAAATAAATAATTGTCAAGAAGATAGGTTGCAATAATGAAACTCATTTCATCCATTCGAACTGAACATTCTAATCTTGTCTGTCAAAGAGCTTCTCCGATCTCAAATTGTTTGGAGAAAAAGGCTCCTGCCAATGAACTTAATATAATATATTCTCACAATTGCAACTAAAATAATAAGCAACTTCAAAACCACCATGCTTAACTAACTTCATCTTTTTTTTTTTTTCCAATATTTTTAACATACGAAGATAAAAATGGTGTAAATGAGCTTTTCTTACAAGCCATTTGTAGTTAGAAGCAAGGTGACATTGAGATTATTGTATAAAATACATTTCCATATTGAGGTCTGTTGGCAAATTGAAGACAACCTACATCTCCGCCGTTTTACAGTAAGATTATTGACGCCAGAAATTTAGAATTTGAAGACTAATAAACAACACGTACTTTGTCAAATTATATAATAGGTCTCAGCAAATCAAATTTGGTTGCAACACTAAGCATAAACCACATCGGCAAATCTTTCGAGTGTTGCTCACGAACCATAATGGCAGTTGGAGAGACGACGACATGCAAAGGCGAGGATTACAAATTCATCAACGGCACAATCTACCATCACGAAATGTCGACCGTCTTTCTTTTATATCACAGACTTATTTTGTTTTGGGTTGGTTTTCCCAAATAAAATATTTTTTATTCTCTTTGTAACAAATAATATATAAATTTACAATGCAATTGAAAATTTGAAAAGTTATATCGTCTATTTATATGCATTTTTTTTTTAAGGAGAATTTTATGCCAATAATCCAACTTTTGGACGGTACAACAAAAATAATTCCACATTTAGAAATTGACAAGAATAATCCCACATTTACCTTACTCCCACAATAATGGGCTAAGTGACATTTCTGTTAACTCCAAATTACGGAAACGATGATGTTACTGCTAAACCCCACAACTCTCTCACAATAACATTAGTAACAAACCCCAGCACGTTATCATTTCCGTAATTGGGAGTTAACCGAAATGTCATTTGACCCATTATTATGGGACGGAGGTAAATTTGGGATTATTTTTATCAATTTCTGAATGTGGTATTATTTTTATTAGACCGTCCAAAAGTTGAATTATTGGCTTCAAGTTTTCCTTATTATTATTATTTTACTGATATCACATTTGTCAACGCAATACCATTTTACGCATTACCATTTCCATAAATACCACTTTTAATTATCGAATTCTCAACTGATAAAAAAATCTACAGGGTTTTCAGTTTTCGCAATCAAATTGTTTTTGAAACGAACTCTATCAGTTATGACAAGCAAAAGGAGTTGTTGTGAGTAGTGACTACTGTGAATGATCAAGCCAATAGGAAGATTAACAATGGCGTCATTAAGACTGGGAATAACGCACACACATCAACCGTTATGTCAATACACATTCAAACCAATAATAAACCCATCAAAATCAACCATTTCTCAACCCTTTCTACTTCCTGAACTTTCCAGTGATCATCGCATTGCTACTTCACTTTCCATCTCCCTTGTATCAATCTTTAATAGTATTAAAACCACCAAATTGTTAGTCAGAGCATTTGCAACTTCATCGGTAGCGCCATCACCATCATCGTCGTCGTCGAAAATGGTTAAAGCTATTAGGGTTCATGAATTTGGTGGCCCAGAGGTTCCTCTCTTCTTTCTCTTTCCCCTCTAGGCCTTTTTTTTTTTTTTTTTTTTTTCTTTTTCTGGGTTTGTGGTTGTTTTCATGTATGCATTCTACCTGTTTGATGTTATGCCCAAATGAGCTTGTTAGTAACATCTGGGTCTACTTCTGTTTGTACATGTGATACCCAGTTTTGAATTCTGTGTGGTTGATCATTCTTTGGCCTACCCATCTGCTAAAATTTGTGTTTTGTGCTGGTAATCATTTGGTCAGGTTCATTGGGAGAGTTAATATGTGTAGGAATTATGGGGGAGTACTCTTTCTGTTTGCTTGTATATGGTGGAAATTATTTTGTTATATGACAGATTAGGATGTTGAACTTTGATTTCTCTTGATCTCTGGTCCTTGAGTGTGTAAATTTCATACATTGTTGATTAACTAGCGAGAGAAAACTTGATAATAATAGTGATGATGGTTAAAGGTTCTGAGATGGGAGGATGTAGAGATAGGAGAGCCGAAGGAGGGTGAGATCCATGTAAGAAACTTAGCAATTGGGCTGAATTTCATCGATGTTTACTTCCGCAAGGGAATCTACAAGGCTCCTACTATGCCCTACACTCCAGGTTTGCCTTTTTTCTTTCTTAATTTTACACGGCTTAACTATGACCATAGATGATCAACCGAGCCTGTTGCTAACATTATGCCATACTGGAGCTCGTACACTATTTGCTTATATGCAGCCTTTTGGAATTTTGATGACATTTGATTAGGGAAGTATTCTCATTTCTCATGATAGCTAGGTGTTGCACTTTGCATTGTTCTTTTGCAGGGATGGAAGCTGCTGGAGAGGTTATAGCTGTTGGTCCTGGATTAACTGGCAGGCAGGTGGGAGATCTTGTTGCTTATGCTGGTTATCCAATGGGTTCATTTGCTGAAGAGCAAATCCTTCCTGCCAATAAAGTCGTTCCTTTGCCATCTTCTGTTGATCCTGTTACTGCAGCATCTGTCATGCTTAAGGGTTTGACAGCTCAAATTCTGGTCCGTCGTTGCTTCAAGGTGAGTTGTTCTTTCATTTGTTTGCAGGGATGGGTTGTTCATGCAGTGTAACCTAAGAAAAATATGGAATGTCATTTTTTGTGCTAAGGGAGTCGATTATATGGAGCATTAATGTAACATTCCTCTGTTTAGTTGTTATGAAGCAACAAGTGAGTTGATGCTTCTTTTTTTCCTCATCGAGGGTTTGAGACCCTGCTGTGCCTGGATCATTGTGAGTTTTGTGTAGTGGTGATAGCATCAATGTGAAATACAAATAAGCATTGATGTGAATCTATCCCCTAGAATGGAGGATGTATCGTGACACTTTGAATACTCTTATATTTCTCTAAAGATCAAGTCTTGTTTGAGATGAAAAATCACCCCAAAACCCCAAAAATAATTTGAAACTCACCTTATCTCATGGTGAAACCATCACTCAAGTTGCCTTCTCTGAACTGCACGCCATTCTGCTTTCCCACAGCTCTAATACCAAGTCTATGAGTTTAACTTATAAGATTGCACTACCTATATATGTTTTAGCTTTTTATCCTTGCTTTGTGCAATTCTTTTATTGTCATCTCATGATTGGTTGACTCAGTCATAACTCATGAGTCAAATGTTTGCATAGTAGTGATTATTTCATCTTTTTTTTTTAAAGGTTTTGTTACTGAACTCTTTGGTAAACATTGTGCAAGTTTAATCTGACTTTTAAAATTTATAGGTTGAAGCTGGTCATACTGTCCTCGTTCATGCAGCTGCGGGAGGAGTAGGATCTCTTTTGTGCCAATGGGCCAATGCTCTTGGAGCCACCGTGATTGGTACTGTCTCAACAAAAGAGAAAGCACTTCACGCTAAAGAGGATGGTTGCCACCATGTGATAATCTACAAAGAGGAGGATTTTGTGAGCCGTGTTAATGAAATAACGTCAGGCCAAGGGGTTGAAGTTGTCTATGATTCTGTTGGCAAAGATACCTTCCAGGTAATCAAACATTCTTCATCAGTTACTGTGTTAGAAGGGGGCATCCTGCATCCTCATCATGAATTGCTTAGATATCTTCATGTGGCCATTTTTAGCCAAAACCATATCCAGCCTAGATGGCATTGATCATCAATGAACCAATTGAAAGTCAGGGTTGTTGCCAGTTTCTGGTATTGAAAATTTCCTCTTTTTATTATAAATAGAATTTTAAGTTAAAACAAAATTGTGCTTATAATTCTTATTATGACTCAAGAACACTTCAAATAGGTGTCATGTCATGTGTAAGACAAAGGACAGAACACGGCATCCACAGCTAAACATGACATATATTAGGCTTTTTATCCTTTATAATTACCGCATCTCATGTTTGTGTCGTGTCCATGTCAAGTGTCCGTATTTGTGTCCATGTAACTATTGTCTACTTAATCTTCAAAGCTGACAACAAAAAACTGAAAGTGATTTACGAAAAGTGGGTTTTTAGTTTTCAAAAAATAAGACTAAAAACTGTGAACCTTCCTAGACAGGTCCAAGTGAACTCAGTTAAACCTGTTTCATCTGCATTTTGACGGTCATTGTAGGCAAGTTTAACTTAATTGAAGCTATAAAGTAAACATTGTGAGATTTCTTGTTTTCAGGGATCATTAGCATGCTTGAAACTCCGAGGTTACATGGTATCATTCGGACAGTCGTCAGGGACACCAGATCCAGTTCCATTGTCAGCACTAGTGCCAAAATCCCTCTTCCTAACAAGGCCTTCCCTTATGCTATATATTGCAACGCGAGAGGAGCTCCTAGAAGCTGCTGGAGAGTTATTCACAAATGTGGCTTCAGGTGTTCTACTGGTTCGTGTCAATCACAAGTATCCCCTGTCACAGGCAGCCCAGGCTCAGACAGACCTTGAAAACCGACAAACAACTGGATCTGTTGTGCTCATACCAGATGCGGCCCTATGAAAAGATTTATTTAGTTCTGCTGATTGTGGAATTGTATAAAGCGTGCTAGGAAATCTGGGAAGTGCAATGTGGTGGAACTGTGTATTGATCTTTTGTTTAACCACCTAGCTTGACTGTGATGGCCAGGTTGTGCTGGAACCTAACTTACCCTTCAAGATAAAATGGAAAGAGTATATATTACAGCTCCCTTGATATCGGGAGTGGTCAGTTTTCCATGTCCTTGATATCGGGAGTTGTTGACTTCGTATCCATAAGTTTCTATGAAATTTTACTTCTCTTCATATTTCTCCATCATCACCCATCTTCCTCCACCTTCATATTTAACTTTCAACAAGTTAAAATGGGCTAAAAGTAGAAGGTCTAAATTGTAGTTTCTAATTTTAGGCCCATTTTAACATCTTAGAAGTTAAAAATAGGGTTGGAGTTGGAGGAAGAGGGATGGTGAAAGAGAGAGATAACGGGAAAAAGTAGAAGTTGATTGAAGTTTGGTCAAACGAACACTGCATCGAGTTGTTCTTGTGGGGACTAGACCCATTGTATGAACTAGTTCTTAAGAGATGACTTATATGCTTTAGAGGGTGACTCCACCGTATAGATCGGTCCTTAAATGGGGTTTACACTTTAAAGGGATGACCCATCATATGAACCAATCCTTAAATTGCTCAGTTTTCCACTTTAAAAGGCTGACTCCATCATATGAACAAGTTCTTATATTGTTAATTTTTACACTTTAGAAGGATGACTTATTACTTCAAAGAGATGGCTTTTACATGTTCCATACATACAACAGACCAAGTTTATGCAATAATTCACTGACTTAAATTTACGAGATCTCGCGTGCAAGTGACAAAACATGGCAGAATTCAGAAAACAATATATCACACTTGGAACCAGAACTTGCTGAACTCCACAGATACTTCTCTTGCAGTTGGCACCAATTCGTTCACAACTCATAAACATAGGACATTACATCGAAATTGAACAATCAATGAAACATCTGAACAAAAGTAATTTCTTTTGGTGATTAAATGTTTGCTCTCAGCACCATGTTCCTTAATGATCATGAATTGCGTGAAGCAAAATCATGACCAAACAGTAACAAGAACAGGATATTTAGAATAAATAATTAAGTTTAGGCACTTCAAGCACATCATCAGCATGTAAGATCTTGCCTCGTTACTGCACGCCTCTCTTGTTTCAATACGCAGAATGCTACTCTTGGACATCAGATCATTTTCTTGCAGTCCAAACATGGATGGTGCTACCGTCTAAAGACACTCTGAACCCTAAGCTAAGAAATGAGCCTTCATTACCAAGTTGAACCACCTCCTGCATCAGGAGATTGATAGAAATCATCTGCCTTCACGATGTTGACATCTTCGAATTCGTTATCATCTGAAAACAACAGGGAACAAAGACATAAGAATTTAGGGGAGGAGGAGAATTTGTTCTGCTGCCTGAGTACAAAGTAGAAATCCATGAAGCTTGCGCAAGAATGACAATTTAACAAAAAAAACATTCATAAAGGTGTATGTATTCAAACACACAATAATTTACCACTGGGAGTCTGGGAAGTTTTTACATTTTGAAGTGGCACGAGGTAGGAAAAGAAAGGGAATTCTTCAATCTACCAAGTCTGTTGGTGAGACTTCAGGAAAGAGTGATGATGACTTTGTAATGCAAAGTTGTTTAACAGATGGTTCTTTTTCTCTTCTAATGATTATGTCCATAGCATGCAAAACACAAGTATATGGTATGTGATGCTCTTGTCTTCAACAGCTTGGTGACAAGCCATGTTAATGAGGACTTTGAATGTTTGAATCCTTATCCATGATGTGAACAAGTTTGTGTTCTCCAATCGGGATGCCCTCCCTTAAGATTCCTGCCCCTGTGTAATACAAACTCAGTTGTGTTTTTGCCTCTGAAGAAGATAGGCTATGCAAGATCATTAACCAATCCCACTGCCTGCAGGTAAATGGGATCTTGAAGACATGATAATGCAGGAGCCCTCCCAAAAGTTAGAGTATGGTTATTAAGGATGATCTTCAAGAGAACTCTCTCTTCCTCTCTTCCTCTCTCCCTCTCTCTCCCCCTCTCAAAAGCTACAACCATTCTCTTCCCCAACCTCCAAGGCTTGTGCTGCCACCTCAACATTATAAGCACCTTTACTTTTTTTGTGCAACTTGTTTTTACTGCCTCCAGGATGATACAGAAAAGTCATAAAATATATATCTAAAAAGAAGTTGTTAGAACTAGAAACCCAACTATTGACTCGACTACAAGCATCAAAGAATTAATCTCCAGAAATTATTAGGAAGGTACACTCAATTTCACCAACGGTTCTCGTAAGTTGTAAACACAAATGGGTCATTCTAACTTCTATGTTCGTATAGCATCCTATAATTTTATGGTAGTAGTTAACCGGAGAGAAAACCTCTAAAAACGATGAATGCACCCTCTAGTAGCTTACTTCCAAATCCACTCTATGTGAACATAGAACCCACCAAACCAGACAACAGATAACTAGCAAAAACCACATTTGCCTCCACAGCCAGGGCTTCCAACACAACGCAAATTTGAGGGACCTAGATACTCATCTAAATCTCTTGGTGACCAATCTTTTCCTTGGGAAACTTCTTTGTGAATTGGTCATCAGACTTGCATACAATTCACTATAACACCGCGACAGCAGCCAGCTGTTCATACGTCTGCACACAGTACCAACAGAATTTGGCCCCTCAAAAATTATAGTACTTCCTAAAGTTGTTGCACACTTTTCTTGTTCCCGAATTTAAGAAACCACTTGTAAACACACGTACTCGTAAAATCTTCAAGGCATATATTTCCAACAAAGTGTATCCCTTTAATGTGCTGTTGGAGCCTACCTCTACCAATTTCCCCTAATATATACATTTGTTCATAAAGGTTGCTCATGTAACAAGTTTTTTATGGGTTAAGATTACACTCTATTTCAAAACGTCATTCAAAACATCACTCATGCCTTCAAAAGTTGGAGACACTAAGGAAACCCGAACATTCAACTAGGATGATAACTGAACCAAACCAAAACAAGCCACCCAATATAAGAGTACCTTTTCTCAAGGTCAATGCCACCACAGCGTCATTTTCAACCTGCAAGGAGAAGAATCATTCAGATACCATGCAACTGAAGAAGTATGTACAAAGCTCCTGTTCCAACAAATTTAGCAAGCTGGGGTAAATCTATAAGACTGTAACACAACCAACTTGCAAACACAATCAGAAGATCTTTTCACCACCTTCTGATCAGCCAAAGTTTTGGAATCTTCCAGCACATCACCAGTTTCTACCAGGATCAACCGCTGGTCAGTAACTGGCTGGTCAATGAGACCATGTAATTTCTCCTTTATCTCTAGAACTTTTTCGGTAGGGTCACACTGGATGAAGTAGGTTGTCTTGCTGCGCTTAATGCGAATATACATAGCCTGCAAGTAATGGTCAAACACATAAATCATATAGCTTGAACTACTTAACAGACTCTAGGGAGGGATTGAATCTAACTTTCGCTTATCATTGACATGAAGAAGGCAGGGTTTAGACTGAAGAAACAGTTACAAGTTTGGATGAAAGTGAATGCACTATATCCCATCATTAGCAAAGAACAAAATTAGTTCCGATTTAATTCGTGAGCCAAAAAGGAATCCAATATAATGCTCCACTTGTGGAAAAGATTAAGAATTTTCCACGAAAGGCATTTTTACTTGATATACAGATTCTCTCAGAAACCATCCAGTTCCTCGCAATTCTTCAACTAACACTTGTCCTAGAAACACAACCCTTTTCCAATTTTGCCAAATTATATCCAAAAACATGAAATTTGGTTATTATATCTCTAGACAACATAATTTGGAGATGCAAATGTAAAATTGTTCAAAAGAAATTAACATGCCAATCAACACTTGATGCCAGTTTCAATCACCTAATAGAGTAATTGCATTATGTTCAGCTCAACTCCAAGCAAACCCAACACACATAACTACAATCAGTTGAATCTAACAAGCACATTTGAGAATTTCACATTCACTTCAAGATATCAAAATCCCAACTCCCAAAAACTCCAAAACAATTTCTTCATTCTACTCTAGTTGAACAACTTAAACAATTATCCAATATAATTGAACCCAATAAAATCAAAAAGAGACTTAAAGTGAAATTTCAAGAAATTTAAGAAGAACTAGGGGATTACCATTTTTAAGCGAGGGACCCTGATTGGAAATTGAATTCCAACAGTTGCTGAACCGATAGAAAAGCTGGAAAATTGAGATTAAAGCAAGCAGCGATAAGCGAAGAATTGGTAGTTGGGTACTTGCAGAAAAATTTATGTTATGTACAACAGTACATGCGACTTTCAAATCGCAACCCTTTTTTCTGGTTTTGTTCTCCCTCTTTTTGTCTCTCTCTATCTCTCTCCAATGTGAATTTTCTTCCTTTTTCTTTCTTTTTACCTGAGAGGCAGGAAGTTCTTGTGATGTTTCAGTCAAAATAAGGAAATTTTGGCATCAATATATCCCCATTAAAAATCAATTTTTTAAAAAACTAACCTGATTTGATTTTGAGATTACTTGACCCGAAACTTGTTGGGTCAACGTAATTTTGATAGGCCAAGCCCCTTCCCAAATCATAACTCCTTAAAAATATGTTACTCTTCAAAAATTAAGTGATTACCTGTTTACATAAATTCTCCTCGATTACATATATATATATATAGTACTATAATAGGACAAATAATCATAGTCGTCAGTGCTTATAAACGTTTATAACGTTTGCTCTATTTTGCATGTTAATATTCTTTTATTTTTTTTTCTCAATTTCATAATCCTTCTGCCAATAAATGTCCTCATTTTAGTAAATTTGGACTAGAATCGTATTCATCTGATTATAAAACTTACGTTTTCTCTTATGTTATTCACAAAAACCTGTATAAGGTGGTATCATATATAAGGTCTGGTACGTTGAACAATAAAAAGTGGTACTTTTGGTACTTGACCTCATGTATGGGGTTGGGCCACCTCATACAAAAATAATTGTTAATTTTATTTATCTTAATTCCCTTCAGTTCAAAACCATCTAACTAAAGTTAATGTAATAAGTGTATGACGAGTAATATACTAAAGTTATCTGTGTGTATTATATACCAAATATTTTCATATTTATTTTCTTAAACCAATAATTCAACAATATTTTAAAAAATGAAAAATAAAAATAAGCTTTTCCACTCTTTGGTTGTTCGAAAATTTAAGTTATCTATTTATTTATTCGGGTAGTGATACAGTTATTTATATTGTTCCCCAACAAATATACAAATAATTTGTTGTAGCTGAGTGGTTAATTCACTACTCTTTTTCTCTCTGAGCTCAATTCTCAGGTTCGATTCCGCTTTCGCTCTCTTTTTTTCTTTCCAACATTTTCTCTCTCCACCGCTGCTCGCCGGAACCCTAATTCCTCGTTTTCCGATCAATCTCAACCGGAATTCTTTTGATCGCGGCGTTTCCTTTGCCATTTCCTTCAATTTCTTCACCAGATTTCTGCATTCTCTTCGATTAATCGATCAGCCATGGATCCTGACAGGCCTCCTCGAACGGTTAGCTTAGTCAGTAGCTCGAATTTTGAACATGATCACATTTAGGTCATTCAATTTTGTCATAATTTCTGGTTTCCTTGTTAAATCTTGCAGGTCAAGTTCAAGCCAAAGTCTACAGCTGCTCGAAAGGGCCAAAAAGCTGCTCAATCTAAAACGTAAAAATCATCGAACCAAGTTTTCCTCGATCTTGGGTTTTCATTTTCGTACTACTTTACTATTGAGTTTATTAGAATTGTTCAAATCTTTGTTTCTTTTATAGTGCCAGAATTTTTGAGCATTTTGATATAAATCTGTTTTATGGGTTTTGACAGGGAAGAAGCTGATGATGCTGCCCAGGCCCAACACCTGCAACAACATCTAGTAATTTTCTCTCTTGCTTTGCGTTAAAAACGTGATTTCATTAATATTTAGGACTATACTATATTATTAAGATTGGTGGTTTATTTTTTATTTTATTTTTATGGACAGTTTATTTTACTATTCAAATTTGTTGGGATGTGGTATCATGTTCTACGTTTTTTTTTTTNTTTGGTTGTGGGTTGGCCGGAGAAAGTCAAGGTTGCCTTGCTATTGGTTGGTGGTTTAGAGTAGTTTCTCCAAATCGACTAAGGAATTTGTAAGCCAGCCCTCCAGAAAAGGGAGGAAATCAATTATCAAGATAGAAAGATGTTATTCTGCTATAGTTTTCCCCTTGAGAAATGAGAGGGAAATGGTGCTTCTTGCTGTGATTAGGTGGTCATTTTCTTGGTGACGGTCCATGGACCATGGATGTGTTTTTAGCAACTAAAAGTGGAATGCCATTTTTCGCATTTGACATATTGCAGGGCACTCTCCGGATACAACAGCCTAACGTTGAGACTAAGTGTAAGATCTCTTTGGATCAGCTTATTCTTGTTATTGAGTTTGATGTGGTGATGGAAGATTTGTATTGTGTTGCTGTGGTGTCTCACATGTTGGTCATGTTAAACTATAAAATGCAATATTGTTGTTCTTTTCATGGAGCTATCCCGTTGATGGGGTATGATTGTCTTGTCGTGACAATGGCATTATTATATTTATGCTTAATGGGTTCCAGATATTATCATAGTTTCATCGATACTACCCATTACTGGGTGAAAAGCCTGTGGCAGCTAGAGAATCTCCTGCTGTTATATTACTTATATAAAGTTTTGAAATAGTCCTATGATACAAGCTTGGTTGCCACAGTGTTAAATTTATGTTTATAGTCCTTGTCATCATTAAGGTTTCTTCTTGACTAGACTTAGTCCACAATGCTTGTTATAGCATATTTTGATCTATGTGGAATGGACTTTAGCAAAATATCAAATGAGTATACGTTGAGAACAAGTTCATACATGATGTGGCTCACTTCTTGAAAGTCATGTGTACATGTTTTTATTACATGTCAAGTTTCTATTCTATCTCTCACCATTGCATTTATCTCAGTTATTGTGGTAGGGAAATTCACATTTGAAGTTTCATACTCGCAGCTTCAGAGCAAGTCACATTCATTAATGTGCCAAAGCAATCTACTGCCAGCAGGGCATTCAATGTTCCCCAAGTGGCCCAAGATGTAAGCCACAACAAGAGCAGTGGATCGGAGATGAAGCATACGGTTGACAAGGGCAAGGGCGTCAAAAGGGTAAAGCAACTAAGCCTTGCTTAGGCCTCGTTAAATTTGGAGTATATAACTCTTGCTTTCTTCCCCATAGATGTAAACAAAATAAGTTAAGAAATGAAATTGTTGAAATATAATCGATTGATAAACATGTCCAACACCACATAAATAGAAAAAAAGAAAAAAAAAAAAAAAAACATTGCGTAGTATTAAGAACTACTCTACTTCTTAAGTTAAAGCTCTTGGTAAAATACTAAATAAATACTAGCAGTATAGAACATTGTACAAATGTATTATTTAGAATTATTGTCGTATATAATTCTTGCTTTCTACCATAGAAGGGGAAATCATAGTTCTTTAAATACTCATTCACATAAAAAGGCTTGATTGTTTTTCAAATGGTCGTATTGTTTATAGGATACTGTTATTGCTTCAGAGGAAAGAAGATTTTTCAAAATTTTCAGTAACTAGAATCTTAATTTCTTAATTCAGGTCAATTATGTATACTCTATCAATTGAAGAAGACATATGTCACAAAGTTAAATTTTGAGAATCATGGCTAATTTATTACATTGATTGACTGATATAGAAACTTTGGTTTTCTGGCCGACTTCAGGATCATGATCAATACACTCCTATTACCCTGCCTTGGAGGAAGCCATGCTCCGGTGATCCAGGTATATGGGTCAAGTCTAATCATCTATTTATTTCTAGGTTTGCTTTATCCCCAACGAATCAAGTCTTCAAAATATTGTTGAGGAAGGGTTGGATAAATAATACTAGTATATCTTTTGATTGGCTCTATATGTGCTAAGCAAAAGGCTATAGATATAGTTCAACTCTTTGTGCGCTAAGCAAGAGACTATAGGTACCATGAGCTTTCTGGAAATTCAGGAATCCTTGTAGTAGTCAGTTTACCAGATTCCTACTTTTCAAAATTTTATCTCTTTCCTCTTGTAAGGTACTTTTCCAGGAGTTCTTGATGAGGCTGAATTTGGGGAAGGTGCGAACGAGTATGATGAATGTACACTTAATCCTGCCTGTGATCTTGGATTTCTGGTTGGTACTCTTGAAACAGAAACTCAAGCGCCTATTTTCATACTTATATTGTTCATTCGTGCTTATGTAAATGTAAATATGCTGCTCCTTGGCAGGACTCGGATGAGGCAACTGAGGACTCTAAGCCCAAGCTACTGTTTTTCCAACTTCCGGCATCGCTGCCCATTATCAAGCAATCTGACAGTGGTAAGGGGAAAGGAAAAGAAGGTACCTCACAACGGTGCTGCAGTTTACAAGAGTTGCCTGCTGGAGGTCCGGTGGGAAAATTGAAGGTTTACAAGAGTGGTGCTTCCAAACTTAAACTAGGAGATACACAACTTGATGTGAGTATTTTGACTTTTCTTGCTTAAATTATAACAGCTATTATTTCCTTGCTCTACCATGGTGTCTCTCTTCAGCTTGCTTTATGATATTCCAATTCTAGTTATGAAAGGATAGCTTAAGTCAAATTACAGGTAGCTGGAAGTGTTTCCTCGCACCATATTTTAAGAGAGATCAATAATCATTCATGACTTTAGAGGTGGTTAAAATACCCCTTCTATTGAAGATTTGCATTTTCTTGTGGAAATGTTGTTCAACTGGAAAGATATGGAAAAACTTGAGCTAAGCATCTACTATCTGTCTTGTTTTTTTTTTTTTTCCTTTGAACTAGGAATGGATTTCCAAAAAGGTTCTTTAATACCCAAAAATAAGATTCTTCTTTATACTGCTGTAAATGATGAGGGAAAGTGTAATGGTATTTATTTGAAGTTCAATAGCTTAGAAAATTTTACTTATCTTGAGTGATGTGCAGTCAAAGTTCACAGCAGTTCTGCTGGAACCAGTTGAAGAATAGGAGTCTGTTTTACAATCCAATTCTATAAGTTAATTATGTCTCTGTTTTGCTTCAGTCCCACTCATAGCAACATTAGTTTCTATCACCCATTCAAGCACTAATAACTGCACCAAGTGCGTGTCCACACTCCACAGTAGATAAATTAGACTTAAATATTTTGATTGATAGATCAATGATTTCTTATGCTCATTGAGCCTTGTTGTTTTGGGTTTTTTTATTTTATATATTCTTAAATTTATAGTTTGGCAGGGAGGATTGGGGAGTTGAAAGCTTGTAGCTGAAATTAGACTCAAAAATTTTGGTTGATAGATCAATAGTTTGAGTTCACTGGAAAGACATAAAGGTACCATCAGCTTAGAAAGGATCTGCAGCTTTTGTATGTCCACCAGACATTTAACAAATCTCATTCAATAAGTATTAGAAAAAATTTAGCAAAGCCTTTAGCTTTGTATTTGTCTTTACAGAATCCTTGGAAGGGAGAAAGTTGGACGAGAACACTAGGAAATGCACAAAGTGCTGGTTTTGGATGTCTTTATTTTGTCACTGCCTGCCTCTATTGCTTGTTTTGATTTCTATATAGGGAACTTGATTATACTTAGCTTTTCATCCCTAGACTGTCTTAAAACTTTCCTTTGATTGTCTGCAAGATTAGGAGTCACGACACGTACACAACCGAGTTATTTTCTTTCATGTACAACGTATGCTTTACGATACATTTTAGTTGATAACTTTTTTACTATCTTATATACAGTAAGTGTGACCCATCAAATAGTTGGAACATGTCTCTTCTTTATCCTTTGGTAGCTCCACAGCCACAGGAGCTTCTGTCAAAAGCTCCACATGTACCAAGATTGTTTCTTTTCACAGATAAATTCAACAACTTTTTTGCAGGTTTCTACTGGGTCAGACTGCAGTTTTCCCCAAGAAGTGGTGGCAATCAATACCGAAGAGAAAACATGCTGTTCTTTGGGAGAGCTTCATAGTAAGCGAGCCATTGTGACTCCTGATGTCGATCACATCTTGGATAATTACCCCGAGTCTGACTAAAGCTAGATTGATGGAGAAGCAGCTTTTGCTCTGATGATTCACGCGGAGACTAACAAATTACTCGTCCCTGAGAGATTCATGTAAGTATGAGGTAGTGTAGATACAATGTCTGTAAAGGTGTCATATTCTTTAGGTAATCTTTTAGAACTTGCTGCATATAAGATTCTGATGTTGAACAAGCAAACATGTTAAAAAGACTTCAAATAGTACATCTGTAGACTAGAGCATTTTAGTGACCTACTTCTCCAGAAGTGATGGAGTTCTGCATTTTAGTAATTAATTGCTCCTGAAGTTTAGGGCAGGGAGCCTACTATCAAACTGCCCAGTTCCGCTAGGTTAGTAGTCCGAGATAGGTTGAGCCTATGCAGGACAAAGAAACAAAATGAAGAGCCGCAGGAACCTGCAATTCTGCCTAGCCTCCTTTATCAGAATTCCTGATTTTGGGACGCCCCCTAAACACGTGCCCTGTTTTTTTCCGCCCATTAGAAATCCTCTAAAGACTCTTCCGTTGATGCATTGCTTCAAAGCTCAACACATATCACACATATTTTACTCGGACTCGGCTACAAGTGTTGGACATAGGTATGTGTCAAGGTGTCAGACTTGCTATCTTTTTGGAGAATTTTGTGTCTCTTTGGCCAATGTTAAAAGTGTCAAAAGTGTCGAAACCATTGTCCGAATATCGAGTATCCCGAGTCGTCCTACATAATCTGAAGCGAGTCAGATATGTAAAGGAGGAACAAGTTCTAATAGTTGAACAAGTTGTTTGGGGAAGGGAACAACAACACGCTGTTGAAGCAGTAATCAACGTCCAAAACACGCATTAATTAACGTAACAGAGTGTACAAGTAGTAGTACCGTAGGAAACTCAAACTTCCTTTTCAAACAAATAAACTCTTTTAACATTATATGCCAATCTAACATTCACAATCAAAAATTACGTGAAGGAGCAAGGAGAGGAGAGAGATTGAAGGACGGAACAAAATTACCTAATTGCAGATTGGAGAATCAGAGAGGAAGAGGAGTGTGTTGAAAATTGAAATAGGGTATTTTTCTTTTACAAGGAACCAAAAGGCAGCATATGCATAACAACTGTTTCAGCTTCTCAATGACCTAGTAGACCCTAACTCCCAATTTTATGTACTTTAGTATCACATAGACATAGGAGATGCTCCATATTGTTACTGTACATCCGATGTAAATGAACCATATTGAGAGGTTGTGTAATAAAGAAGATTAATAGGAGTACTTTTTGTGTATTAGCTTTTTTTTTTNTTTTTTTTTTTTTTTTTTTTTTTTTTTTTAGTGAGCAATTGTTGTCTCGGCAGGCCATCCCCTGCTTGTAATAACTGTGATTAGTTTGATTTTGCCCCCAAGTGGATGAATAAGTGAAGTAAACAAATTGTATGTTTAATACTTTTATATTAGCAATTGTATGTTTAATGTCTAATGTTCATCTTGTAAAAAATAGTTAATTAATAATACTATATTCATTTGATTTCCCAGTATTGTTCATTTTAGTATTTGTTTATTTTTATATTATTTCGGTATTGTTCGTTTTAATTCGAGTGTTTTTCACTTTAGCAAGTTCGATTATATATTTGATTTACAATTGTTCATTTGTAAACGAGCGGATGGAAATACCCCAATAGTATATTATAAGCATTGCAAGAAATGTAAAGGGGTAACTTTTTTCTCAATTCACACATGTCTGCTTTTTCTTTATTGTTCTTGAGAAAATTACGTTGTTACCAATTGAGTTTAGTGGTTATAAGATAATTAGTTTTTAAAAATGGTTACTTTTTTTCCTCTCTCCGAGAGATTATATTACTCCATAATGCAGTATGAACTCTGATGTGGGAGAAACCATGGTGATTGAAAACAGCACCACAAAGGCAGAGGAGATGCTCATAGGTTCAGGCTAAAGTACTTTTTTCACATTCCCCCGAAGGGTGAGGCCAGGTTAAACTCTCCCCTCACAGGAAGAGCCTGTGGCCACAAGGCGAGAGTCGAACACGAGACCTCCTGGTTATCAACTCAGGAGGTTACCGCTTGACCACATGCCTTGTGGTTAGGCTAAAGTACTCAATGCATGCATGTTTAGGAAAGATTAGATGACCAAAAAAACAAATACTGCAAATTTATACATATCTTCATTTTGCACAAAAACATAATCAGAAATCCAAAAATGTATCTGAAAAGTTTCATGCTAACAACTGAAAACGTTCAGAGTACTTTCCTTACAGCAAAAGCTTAACCAATTGTTTGGTAGCTGAAATTGAAAAGCTAGCTGGTAATTGTCAAATATAGGCTAAGTTTGAAGGAACGGCTACATGGTAATTGATGTCGGCTAATGGTGATTATGGATCATGTCTTGTATCCCCGTGTAACAACCACGATCAACAAGACCACGACTGTGAGCAGAAATGTAGACCCGAGCTTCTCTGAGAAGGCACGATCTGTATTGTCTGTTTTGTCATGCTCAAGCGGTTTGGATATCCCGCCCACGACTTTTGTAATATTTTCTATGATTTCTAGAAATTTCTCCTTCATGTTGTCATAGATCCACTTCAGTACATTTGGACTTGTATCGGAGGGACTAGATTGTTCAACAGTGCTCTGAGCACTAATTTCAGTAACTGCATATGCCACACAAACATGAACATAGTGATTTAGGACAACAATAATGTCAGTTTTCAAAACCACATCTTTAAGGGCTTGAGTTTTTGTAAATGAAATTGCAAACCACAAGAGGGCTGATCCAATTGAAGGGTTCATCAAATAGAAGTGAGGTTTCACTAACCGTTGCGATATGAGTCCCTTACTTCACGTACAGCGTCATTGTTCAAGACAGCATCCCAAACACCTCTGTCAGAAGACAAAGACACCACCATTTTCTGCAAAGTAGCAAACTCTTTCAACAAAAGTATCCCCATAGTCCATATTAGTGGATTAAAGTGTAACTTTCTCACCATTTGAATTACTGTCTGGCTATAAACTCATCATAAATGAAAAACTGGGAATGCCGCACTTCTATTTTATCGTCTAACAGAATAAATTGCATAAGCTATTATGCGTGAAATTATCCCCTGTACCAAAGACAAATGAGATTATCATGCCACTTCTAGGGTTATTTCTAAGCCAAACTACCTCAATCCTATTTGGCTTTTAGATCAAGCTAGCCAAGATCAAGAACACTGAGTAAATATATTAAGTCAAGCTCGAGCTTAGCCCTTCCCAGGGGTGAAGCATGACAAAGTAGTACGTCTCATTTGTCTTTTTACTTGTATGTGTGTCTGTGATGTTTAATAAAACAGGTAAACTAGACCCAAAAAGTGTTGTTTTTCGTGTGAAAAGAAGAACAAAAAAGATAGATTTGCTCAAGCCACAGCTGCTGACATCCTACTCAGTGTAAGGTGTAACTCTACAGAATGATTTGAGTAATTTAAGGCCATCTTAATGGACCCTTCCATAAACCTTTCCACCAGATTTTTTGTAATGATTTGGGTCAACAGCTCTGGGCTTGATCTGGTTAAAGCATCTTCAGCAAAGCTAGATCAAACCACTGTAATTCAAGTGCAAACAGAAATCTTTATATCATTAAGGATCAGAGAGGACCAAACTCGAGTTACCTGAACACTTGGATCAGTCTGCAACAAACGGAAAGCATCATAAACCCTCTCCCATCCATAAGTTTTTGCAAGTGTCTGATCATAAATTTGCATCGATGGCTCAATCCAATCTATCATATCGGAACCCTTTGAGGATGTCCTTTGTATCACAT
This sequence comes from Mesembryanthemum crystallinum, assembly GCA_030267885.1. Classification (NCBI taxonomy): domain Eukaryota; kingdom Viridiplantae; phylum Streptophyta; class Magnoliopsida; order Caryophyllales; family Aizoaceae; genus Mesembryanthemum; species Mesembryanthemum crystallinum. The sequence continues at coordinate 20,438 of BSSO01000634.1, forward strand.
CTGCAGCATCATTGTCTGAATCGGAAACTGTTTCTCCATTGGTGGATAGCGAGGGTGAGACTGGACGAATGACCCTACAGCCACATGTAAATCCAACACATATGTGAATGACCAAGATGACTTGCGAAATATATTGACCAATGTAACGAGAGCAATGATGAAAAGAAGACGGTAAACGTAGCTCATCTGCAATCTTCCAACTTCCAACCGGTTTCAAGAATAGTGAATGAAGAAAAGGTATAATATTTTAAAGATGAGCGGAACTTCACATGAAATTAAGACTCTTTAAGTTAGTGATTCTCTGCATACAAAAATAAATTAACACAAAGACAGTGCAAATCTTTCCATTCTTTAACACCTTGTCCTGGGAAAAAATCTTCTTAAGATTGGATATCCAAAGAGATTATTGTCTAACTTTAAAGAGTAGCGCACAAACATGATTGTGCTTATTTGACGATCAGAAGCAATTTACCAAAACAGTGGGGACAGGAACAATAAGCAGTACACAGTTTGATGAGTAGAAACTTTGTCGTTGATTCTGTGAATACAGTGAAGTAATCCATCCCAACTATCAAGGTCTAATAACAAGCATAACATATTTTTTACTTTGAAGGAGCATATTAGATTGTGCAGTGGCATGGCAAATGTGATTTAAGCACTCAAATTGCAGTACAGTTCCCTATCAAAAATTCACCCATAAATGATCACCTACATAAACAATACTAAAACAAAAGGTTGAAACTTTAAACGATATGGCTTGGTATCAGATCCGATTAGAAAGTAGCCTACAAAGCACCTATGTAGACTCAAAAACCTAGATTAATTCTTTTTAAGTAAAAATTTAGTACTTACAGGCTCCAGTTAGTTTCAAACTTTTGCATCATTGTGCACAAGTCAATCATCAGCTATCTCTTGATGTAGAAATAATAGTGTGAATATTACCTCAAGTTAGGCCATGTTGTACTCACCCCAAATGAAATTATTTTTGCTGAATGTGGCTTTACTAAACATTACTGAAATAAGTAAGAGTGACTAAATTTAGCTTAACTACACTGAAGAGAACTTTACTGAAACAAGTAAAAAAAAAAAACTAACAACAATATAAAGAGAACATGACCTCACTTTGTAATCACACAAGTATTGAATGAAAGGGGGTTGTCATCAATGAGTTTTGCTATCAAAATGCCATAAATGGGGTACTTTTAAGGACTACCACTATATAACAAATTCCAGAAATACCAAGTTACCAGTATTCACTTCAAATGAAATGTTATGAACTGAAGAACTTGGACACTGAATGAACTGAATGTAAATTGCACAAAGTGAAATAAACACACCCTAACACATACAATTTCAATCATTCCAAAACCCATTAAACAGCAAACACCGACCAAAATGCAAATTCAAACCCTACAATCAATATAACCAATAAACATCAAAAACCCACAAAAAAAAATCAAATCAACCCAACAACAATAAACTAAAAAGAAACCATCTTACTGTTGAAGAGACAAAAGGGCATGCTCAACTTCATGTGCACTAGGTACACCCCCAAAAACACGATCATCAAAATAATCCTCAACACATTCCCACTGACCAAGCTCATCAGAATCAGCAACAGAGAAATAAGGGGTAACAGGCCAAGCAGCAGAAACAGGCATATAACTGCTATTAATCCCATTATTATTGTTATTACCAGTAGAGGAGAGAGATAGGGCGTGTTTGGATGTGGTGGATTTGTGGGTAGTTTTTGTTGATGCTGATTTTGTGGGAGAATTATGATGGGTAGTAGTATTTGAAGAAGAAGATGATGATAGAGGTTCACCACTAATCCCAGTTCTTACAACCCTACCCACTGTCTTCAACATCCCACCACCGCCGCTTCCTCCGCCGCTACCACCGGCGGCGCTTCTTCCCATACCGAATGAACCCCTCATTTTCTTCTCAGTTCTCCCCAATTGATTTGATCAAAATAGTGGATATGGTTCTGTTTCCAACTTTTTTCAGTTTTTCTCTGTTCAGTTTTATCACTGTTTTTCTATTAAAAGGGAATAAAAATCTAGCATTGTTTTTCTTTTTCTTGTTGTAAAAGGCAGTGGACAAAAGTCACCGAATAATCCAATTGAAGTTGTGCCTTGTAATTTGATGTTGGATTTGATTGCTCTCTAGCTATTCCACGTTTGTCCATTGACCCAGGCCACCCAGCTCATTTGAAGGTCTTTTTTTTTTTTTCATATCTGGGTCATTATTTAAGTTAAATATCTGCTTGCTGGGTTTATATCACAAGTCATGACATCAACTTCAACGGGATATCATGAAATTGGTACAAAGTATTTATCCGTTTTGAGTATGAATATTTTGATAGAGGTGATGAAAAATATTGGACTCACATATTTGGAAAAAATTCATTGTAAATAGATATGGATATAACATTACTCGACAAGAGGTGCATACTACATCAAACAATAATTAAGTGACTGTTTGTTTGCCATGAGAAAATATTGGGAGCAGAAAAGTGGAACTTCCCATTAGCTATTACTTCCCACAAAAGGAAATAAGGAATGAAGTGGAAGTTCACGTTAGAAGTTACTTCTCCTATTGACAAATTCATCAACTTTCTAGGAAATTGATACTAGAAGATTTCAATTACTATGAATTGGAACTTCATGGGAAGTACTACTTCTTATGTTAAAGCACCAAAATTCTATTGTATATGGTAAAGTTTGACATAATGTATGAAAAATAAATAGTTTTACTGACAAGCATTTCAACTTAACTTTAACTAAAAAAACAAGAACACTACATAATATTTTGGTATATAGGAAGACTATAATCACATAAGGTTTTTTTTTTTTCATAATAATCATCTTAAACTTACCAAATCCTACAAGCTATCTATATGGCACCCGCATTATACCAAAAATTGGGATTGTCGAATCTTCAAAAGTACTTTAAATCTCTATTTACAATTTACTGGATAATCAACAATACAATATGTCTCCCTATAAACATGTTGTGATTTTACTTTCCAGGTTTAAAATATATGAGAATGGATACATTAAACTATCAAAATGTCATTTATATGCCGAAGATTTCAACACTATTACCCACTCAATAAAAAATAAAAAAAAGGTTGTATTGTATTAAAAATTTTAACTAAATCAATCAAAAGGTGGATTAGACAATTTGACCATCGTAATCAAACCTGAAAGTACATGTCTCTCTCCAAGAGATAGAAACCCTTGAACACCCTAAGCCAATTCCCAATGATGTTTCTAAGTCAATCTCTCTCGAGGCTTGTTCTAGCGTCACTTCTTAATGTCTATTGTCATAATGCTGCATTTAATCTCCCTAACTTTGATCTCGATATGTACCTTATCATAAGGTTCTTCCATTATGGTGGTTGTTGAAATCTTATGATGGTCATTTTCAAACGCTACGATCGTCTGTACGAAACAAGACAACCCTATCTAGATTCATTTACCTTTCGTTTTGTCCAAGGTTGGATGCTTATGCTAAGCAGCAACAACGGGCAAACGAAGAAACGATTTGCCTATTCTTGACTCATTTTTGTTGCTTTGGAGACAAAGAAGATTAGAAATGACGAAGAAGAGTAAGTAGAAGTACTGGGTTTTACTCTTACCAAACCATTACCCATTCCTCGGTGAAGGACATCTTAGAATAACCTCTTTAGAGGTTTATCCCGCTTTATTCCCCTTGTTAAAAAACAGAAACATTTAACTCTAACATAAAATATTATTTTGTTTTGTTTTCTTTCTTTTTTTCTTTTTGGTGTTGGTAAGAAGAACTTCATTCTTTTTAAACATACCTAAAAGGCATCTCCTAATATACGGCTTTAGATATTTCACGAATAAATTCACTTGCATCTAAGTGCTTTACGGAATGTTTGAACTCATAACCTTGGCTGTTGGGACGTACGGGTAAATGCCAGGTTATGACCCGACCCGAGTAAAACACACAATCTTTCCCTCAGCACTCTCCCACTTTCTTCCCTAAACTCTTGCGCTAAAACCCTTCATCGCTGCAAAACCTTCACTTTCTCTCTCTCTTCCCTCACCGGAAAAGATGGGGAAGAACAAGAAATCAAAGGAAGGCAAAGGCAACCAAAGCGAGCACTGCCCAGCAACAGTTTTCGTTTCCAATTTGCCCTTCTCTTTCACTACCCCTGAACTTGAGGAATCCTTCAGCGATGTTGGCCCAATACGACGCTGTTTCATGGTCACCAAGAAAGGTTTTTTTCTTTCTCATCTTTACCCATACTTGTATTTTTGGTACTGGGTTTTAGTTTATTTCACGTGGGTTTGTGCTATTTTGTGATTATTGGACCTCCATAGGTGTCGAAGTTTGAGGGGTTTAAGTATTGAATTTCAGGGAATGAGCGATTTGGATGATACAATGCTGTTTCATTTTCTGCTTTTATTTGGGTTTTGATGTAGTTTGTGATTATCATACTGACCAATTGGATGGGGTTTGAGGGGTTTAGTTATTTAGCCATAAATTTCAGGAAATGAACTATTTTGGAGGATGTAATGCTGTTTCATTTTTGGTTTTAATTGGGTTTTGATGTAGTTGTGAGTTGACATTGTGCTTGCTAATGTGTATAATGTTGACATTTATTGGATGCATTTTACAGGTACATCGGAACACCGCGGCTTTGGGTTTGTTCAATTGTAAGTTGAAATGCTCAACTCAAATTTCGTGGTAGTGTTTGGCATCAGCTGATCATAACTAAAGCTTTTAAAATATTTGAATTGTGGCTGGGGTTATCTTCTTATTTTCCCATTGAGCAATCTATGCACTTTATAATTTTAGTTGTTTTGCAGTATATAAATTCTTGAAAGGAGAAATTGTTAGTTGTTTCATAAGTATTTGTTTCACATGTCGAGAGCTTGCTAGTTCATGCATTGGGGCAGGGTGCTAGATATACAAATTTAATTGAATGTGTACTATGAGGAGTAATAAGGGCGGTCTTTATAAACCCAACTTCATTAGTTGGTACTCTGGTTTCTTTATTTCAGTCAGGGTTTCATATCTGTGGCTTATTGTTACATTTTAATATTTTATTGTGCTTGTAATTGATTTACAGCGCTACTGCTGAGGATGCTGACCGTTCCATTGAGATGAAAAGTGGTTCATCTGTTGGAGGACGGAAAATTACGGTGAAACATGCCATGCATCGTGCTCCCTTGGAGCAGCGTCAACCGAAATCAAATCAAGGTTGGTAGCTAACTGATGCACCTCCCCCCTCCTGGGATTTTTGCATCAGTGTACTGTTCTCCCCATCTAGTAGGAAGTGGCTACAGTTTGGTTTAGCCTCAACTCATTATTATCTGGCTTAAGCTCTTAGAATTATGTTAATTTACTTGTTTGTCTATACTTTAGCAGCTGGTTCAAATGATAACGATGAGACAATAAAGGAGAAGGACAACAACAAGACAACAAATGAGAACGACAATGATAAGACGATAAAAGAGAAGGCCATTGATAAGACAAATAATGAGAAGATTGAAGCTCCACACTCTACTGTTGTAAATAAGACAACAAAAGAGAAGGCCATTGATAAGCCAACAGAAGAGAAGGCCATTGATAAGGCAACAAAAGAGAAGGCCATTGATAAGACAAAAAAAGAGAAGGTTAAAGCTCCACACCCTACTGTTGTAAAGCATGAAAAGCTGCCAAGTAAGCGTGAAATAGTTATGATTCTAATTTCAATGCTATACATTGATAGTGCTCTTTTTACCTTTTAATACTACTTCGTTAACTTACATGGAGATGTAATAGGTAAATCCGTTCAGCCAATAAAGAAAGAGAAGAAAGCTGGTAAAGGTCTACCTGAAGAAGGCAAAGCTTCAGAAACACAAAGGTATTGAATTAGACTATTAGAGGATAATCTACTCCTTGTCGATGATGCTAGTATTTCCCTTTTTTTTTTTTTTTTTTTTTTTTTTTGTGTTTGGTTGTACTGTTCATTATTTTATGAAGTCACAGCTTTGAGCTACTTTGAAATGCGAAAAAATTTGAGTACCACTTTGGGTACCTTTTGTAGTGTGTAGTATAAGTGTATGATGTCTAGGATTTCCATTAAATCTACTATCATGATACTGCATTTTCTCATAATTTTATCCCACATGTGTTCTCTCACTGACTCGAATCTAATTTTTCTTCGTGGAATGCTCACCCATGGGAATTTATGAAGGGTGGCAAGGACTATAATATTTGGTGGACTTCTGAATGCTGATATGGCGGAAGAGGTTTTCCGTCGTGCTAAGGCGATTGATGGAGTCTGTTCTGTAACATACCCACTTCCGAAGGCAGAGTTAGAACACCATGGTAAGTACAGTCTACATCCAGTGCTATTCTTCCTTCCTCACTCTGGTCTCTGAGCATACTACTGAAATCAAATCGTAATTGGAACCACTGAGCTAAAACAAGGCTTGCACAAATTTGACTGATAACTTGGTCTTGCTTGTTTAAGTTGCTTTCAATATGCAAGCTTGTTGATCAGAACCAAGCTCAGTGCTTAAATGTTTATGTTTGGCTGAAGAGCATGTTAAGTATCTTCTTAGGCTGTCCTCTGACATACCAAGTACCAACAGTCTTTACAGGGAAAACATGTTGTTGAAACTTGCAAGTCTGTTATATGTTGATAATTCAATTAGTGGATATCCTTGTTATATGTAATTAAAGACGTTTGTTATAGACGTGGAAATGCTAAAAAGATGGCATATTGTTCTAGGTCTTTCTCAAGATGGATGTAGGATGCAAGCTGCGTCAGTACTCTATGCAAGTATTCGATCTGCACGTGCTTGTGTCGCAGCCTTACATCAAAAAGAAGTTAATGGAGGATTAGTGTGGGCCCGCCAGCTTGGTGGGGAGGTAAGCTAAACAATACATGTGCTTTCAAGATGTGAATAACGCTTTTCACTGTTCATTTAAGCCTAGCCCCTTTGAGCCCTGAAATAGTGTCTGATTTTGAGGTGGGAAGTGAAATACTGATTGCTGAAATGATGGAACAAAGTATGCAGCTCTGGTTTTGGGCACCGAAACTTGTGAGACTTGCGAGGTTCTTTGTAAAATTCTGAAACAGGACATTTTATGTTTCCTGTATGCCAAAGGATGGATGGCAGAGTACTTGTGAAGTGAGATTTTCCCTTGCTTTGTGTGTGGAGTGATGCCCTCAATATGTGGAATCAAGACTCCAAAGTTATGCAGTTAGCTAGTTTTGAACAAAGAGGAACAAGAATAATGTTAAAAGATCTTCCTCCGGCGCTCCCAAAGATAGATTTAATACTTGTGAAAGAGGAATTTAGATTTTCTTTTCTTCGGAGAACCAACTTTCTGTAGACTTGCTTCCACAGTTTGTTCTGCAATCAAGAAGGGCTCTTTGACTTATTGTAGTGTTGCAATATTACTAACTGTGGACCCGTCAAACATATCAGACAATTGATGATCACAGAAAGTAGGACTGCCAGTGGAGTGACAAATATGTAGGCAGCTGACAGGCTTTACCAACTGTCAACAGGGGGGCTGGGGTGGAGGGATATGCGTATCTTTTGCACTATAGATATTTCTAGCTTTGTCGTGCTATATCATGATTTGTCTCAAGGGCTGATCAAGCATGAAAAGTTTAATCGCTTTGCATGTATTTTCCAGGGTTCCAAGATTCAGAAGTGGAAACTCATAGTCCGCAACCTCCCTTTTAGGGTCAGTGATTTTGTTGTACAGTTTTGCCTATATTCCTGATCTGATTGTTGGAAGAAGATTTCAATTTTAACCCAATTTATTCCACTGAAAACAGGCAAAAGCCAACGAGATAAAAGAAAAGTTCGCAGGTGCAGGGTTTGTTTGGGATGTATTTATTCCTAAGAATTCTGAAACAGGGTATTGCTTCTTTATAAAAACTTGAATTTTTATCTCAAGTCCATGTTCTTTTGCCTTTTTTGGCCCCTTAAGTATGACAATACTTTCTTTTCAGGATGGCAAAGGGGTTTGCATTTGTTAAGTTTACTAGCAAGCAGGATGCTGAAAATGTATGTTTTACTATTTTTATTCTGTTTTCAGTCAATTTATAATGGATGAAATATTTAATTAAGGTTCTAAGGAGATTATCTGTGTTAAATAATTTACATTCTAACTTACTGTTTTAGGCCATCCTTAAGTTCAATGGACAGAAATTTGGTAGTCGGACCATTGCAGTTGATTGGGCTATTCCGAAGAAAATATATACCACTAATGCAATGTCTGCAGTTCCATCAGAGGATGGTATTATTTCTGTTTCTTTTTCTCTTTCTGATTATGAGATTTAAAGAGTAAAGTTGTTGTTGACTTCGCTTTTTGTTGATTTTTGGTTAATTGTGAGACGACTAAGACCAGTCCTTTTTTGTGTCTTTTGAGCATATAAGTAGCTTGAGCTATTTTATGGGGAGTGTGATTTTAGTATGAACTTGGAAGAATTAATAACGTTGTTTTTTTATACAATTCTGCATGAAAATGTTAGCAACATATAAAACCTGGGAGTGATACGTTGTAATTAATCTGGCTATGTTCTGTGATAAATTTTTTTTTTCTTTTTCTGCCTTCCTTTTGTTCTCAATNCCCCCCCCCACACATTCATAGTAAATGAACAATATAAATTTGAACTCAACTTCATGAAAGTTGTTGACTTCCAGGTAATGTGAAGCAAGTTTGGTGCTGTCTGTGGTAGCCTGACAACTGTATAGCTGAATGGTTGTGTAGTCGTTGGTCAAGTAATTAACGGGGACTTTTTCGATGAAGGGAGTAGGGAGCTCCAAGGTGAATCCTTGAGTATTTTTCCTTGCCTGATAATTAGTTATCACTTAGCAGTTAAGGACTCGGTGGTCGCTAACTTATGAGTAACAGCTTCAGGACGTATGACATCGATTGTTTTTTTCTTCCTTAATTATGAATTCTTATCTTTGACAGGAGAACATGGCAGTGGAGATGCTGACAGTGATGATAATGATGCATCAGAGGATGATGATTGGGATTTTGAGAAAACATCTGAAGCCCCAGATGGGTCTGACTTTGATTCAGATGACCTTGATAAGGTGGAAATGGAAGATGTCCCTGCTGAAGTTGACTTTGATGAAGAATTAGAAATAGCACAGAAGGTCCTACAAAATGTTATTACATCCTCTGTGAAAGAATCTCCATCCTTAAGCAATGCTTCCACCGGCAATAAGAATGCTACAGATTCTGGAATGCTAGCAACCAAGGCAAACGATGAAAGTACCCCAGAAGGCAAAAAGACTGAGACTAAATCTAAGTTTGATGAAGATGATCTGTCAAGAACAGTTTTTATTAGCAATCTTCCTTTTGATTTGGATAATGAAGAAGTCAAACAGCGATTCTCCAGTTTTGGAGAAGTGAAATCGTTCATTCCCGTTCTTCATCCAATCACCAAGTATGATTGTATAGAAATTCGTAGTGTAGTATTCTATGACATTTTTATATATTAGTATAACATTCTTGTTAATATGGACAGACGACCAAGAGGAACTGGTTTCCTTAAGTTTTCTACTCCTGGTGCGGTTGATGCTGCAGTTTCTGCAGCAAGTGCTGCACCTGGTCTGGGAATCTTTCTAAAAGGAAGGCAATTGAACGTATTGAAGGCCTTGGACAAGAAATCAGCTAATGATAAAGCAGTGGAGAAGGCCAAAAATGAGAACCAAGACCAACGCAATCTTTATCTAGCAAAGGTATACCCTTCTTGCCTCTGATCATTCCCTCGTGGGGTTCGGGGGGATGTCTGAAATGTTTATCTTTATCTTTGTTCTTGTTATATTCTATTTTACTAATAAATAGTCTAGATACTTATCTGACATATCCATTACGTGCATTTTGTATAGGAGGGTCTAATTGTTGAGGGAACTCCAGCTGCAGAAGGTGTTTCAGAAGATGATCTGTCTAAGCGTCAAGCGTAAGTTTTTTTCAATTTTTATTGTTAGATTGAAGAGGATTATATGATTTATAACAGGAAGTTTATATCCATCAGCCTGTGAGATATATGCATGTAAGGTGTTTATATGCAATC